>PVIJ01002627.1:0-155406 GCA_004024925.1 Scalopus aquaticus | reverse complement strand
TAATCCCATCTGTTTATATTGTCTTTTACTTCCTTTGCTTTGAGGGATGTGTCTTTCAAGATTTTGCTGAGATGTATGTCATGTAGAGTTTTGCCTATATTTTCTTCTATACATTTTATGGTTTCTGGTCTTACATCCAGGTCTTTTATCCATTTTGAGTTGACTTTTGTGCAGGGTGTGAGGTAGTAGTCTAGCTTCTGTTTCCAAATTAATGGCGCTTGTTAGTGTTAGTCTGTCAATTCTTTCATTTGAACCATTTTTGATAAAAATGATTTTTTCAAAGATTGTTCCATACTTAATCTTATCAAGCCAAGTGTGCCATTGGAAGCAGAAGTATTAAAAACAGTCATCTTGTTGACTCACATCAACTTCATGAACATCAATTATTTGTTTCATAGTATTTGTTTTATTGTATCTATTACCCAGAGATGTGTTAAGATTTTGACGCCTTTTGTCTCAGTTTCAAACTAGTAAAGGATCCAGGAAGCTCAGAGAAGACTCAGTCAGAATTAATATACTCCCCAATAAACCCTAGACTCACATACTAAAAAATTACTTTCTAAGTGTAAAAGCTAAGTATTAACAAACAGCATTTGAGCCGGTCTTGCTTTTGCTCAAGAATAATAAATGAAATTTCTTTTCCTGTAATCAGAATTTTTCATTAAAGACTTTCATAGAAATTCATAGCTTTACCAGTGTGTCTAGCAGGCAAGCATCTAAATATCTTAACCAAGCAAAACAGTAGAACTAAAACAAGGTACGAAAGTCAACCCACTTAAAGCTGTTACTATTTGCTCATCTCAGATTAGTTTTTGTCAACTGCTGTCAACACCAAAATTAGCCTGGTACTGTAAATGATTCCTGATTATTAGGTATATCCAGTTTTAACTAAGAAAACTAATCCTGTCATAGATAATGTTGTAGCCACTTTGTGATATTGATAGAGCCGCAGTGTGGCAGAGATGGAAACTTAGTCTTGGTACCCAATTCAATAATCTTCTTAGTTTAAAACTTTGCTTTGGAAATCTCTTTTTTAAAGATGTGATAGTATTTTACTGAGAGATGGTTCATTTAGTGAATAATATAAATCAGCGGCAGCTTATTGCTTCTTAGCATACATTGTAAAGTATATACAAAAGCTGCACAGTAGCTTGATCCACTACTGTACAGGGTTTTTTGCATGGACTTAATTGTCCATTGTCTTTAGTGTGTCACAAAATTCTGATAGTAGACTAACAACAGCAAGACCTACACAGAAGACTGACTTTTCTGTTGCCTGAAATAAATTATTATCTGATGTTACTAATTGAAATTGAATTGGTGCTTCTTAACATGTACCCATCCTCATCCTATGAGAAGCATGTGATAAAGAGTCACAATCTGGCAAGTTTGGAAGCTTTATGACAACTTTTGAGCCTGAAGAAGTCCCGAATTTTAATTTTCTGCACTGAAGCCAAAACACTTTCACTCGGTTATTCATAGGACCTTAGTGCACGTTTGTTTGGGTCTTTTGAAGTGAAAACAGCCTTGCTGTACTCGAAGACATCTGGCCTAGGCTTGGACTCCTAGCCCCCTCCATAGAATTGTGCCTGGTGCTTGCTCTCTAGCCTCTAAATGATCACTGGGAGTTTCTCCCCAGGAGTCAACTTCTGTCTTGCTGTTTTTCCTCTGATTGCCTTGAGCAGTGAATGAAGGATGACTTGGGAAATTAGAAGAAATTGGTTGCTTTTATAATGATATTACTAAAAATTTAAGATTCTTGTAATATCCTAAGTGGACATTTGAAAAAACAGACTGCTATTTAAGAATTACATAACTTTAAACTGTGTGAATGGTGAAATTCGGGTAAGGTCTATAGCTTACTTAGTAGTGCACCGGTGGTCATCTCTCGTTTGATCATTGGACTGTGGTCATGTAAGATGGCAGTGTGAGAGGAAGCTGAGTGAAGGGTATGTGAGAATTCTGTTATTTTGTCATTTTTTTTTTTGTAAGTCTAAATTTTTTTCAAAATAACTATTCCTGTTTAAGGTATTAGAAATATTTTTCTAATCAATCTATGTTAAGGACATTTAACTTAAGAAAATCCACAGAAGTGAAGTGAAGAACATTTCTAACTGTGAGTCTCATAACTTAATCTTGAAATTTCTCATTAATGTGAAATATAAACAAATGTGCATGGATTGGTCAGAAAATTTTCATTTTTTACTTGAAAAGTAAAGGAAAACAGGGCATTGAATTTTGATCAATAAGCAAACACCAGGTCAAGCATAGCCACCTGCTTTTAAAAAAGTTATTTTGGTACATAATCTCCATCATGTAAGTTGAGACTCTAACATGGGACCTCTTACTGTCCCTCCCTCCCACTCTGCCCTGTCATTTATCTGCTTTCACAGAAATGATCTTAGACCTCTGTGGCAATGGTAATACTTGTTTAGGTTGAGAAATTATGCCAATTTCAAGATGTTTGATGTTCAGATAGTTCCCTTAAAAAAATCTACCACTTCTGGGAATCTACCCAAAGGACACAAAAATATTAATCCAAAAAGATACATGCACCTGTATGTTTATCCAGCACTGTTCACAATAGCTAAGACATGGAAATAACCCAGATGCCCAAAAATAGATGACTGGATAGAGAAGATGTGGTACATATACACAATGGAATGCTATCCAGCAATCAAAAAAGATAAACACATGCAATTTGCAGCAACATGGATGGAGCTAGAAGGGATTGTGCTCAGCGAAATAAGCCAGAAGGAAAAAGAAAAATATCGAATGATTTCACTTATAGCGGGAATATAGGGGAACCAAATAAGAGAGAGACATTCAGCAAGGGAGGGGGAGAATAAGGGCTCAAAACACGGGAGTAAAGAGCACAAGGGACTATGGTGATGGTTTATGGGTGAATTGGTGGTGGGAAACCTACGGGTAATACAAAGTAATGTAAAAGACAATAATAAATATAGAATTAAAAAATCTACTGATTGGGTCTCTGGAGGCAAGGGTTAAGTCTCAGCACTATGAAGCTATCAGCAGCCACTGTAGTACAAATTTGATTCCTGGCCAGGGAACTAACGCGCATTGCACAGCAGACCTCTCCTGTTTCACCCACTGCTCCCCTCAGCAGTGTTCATTCAATTCACTTGTTCTGTTCCCTACTCTGTCTCTGGTGAATTCTCTCACCACCACCACCCTGCCACCCACACACCTCTGGCCTATACCCCAGCTCTTGTATTGCATAAATAAATAAATCTTTAAAAAAAAAATCTGCCACTACTAACCCACATAATATTTAAACAACCTTTAGTGACACCAAAATATTTTCTTTAATGACTTTTCATTTTATAATGGAACCTGCTGTAAGTTGAGTTTTGTTTAGTAGTAGTGAGGATCTTTATAATGTTCCAAATTTACTGTTCTATCTACCAGACACTTGGCCCTTAGGGGAGCCGAACTCCCAGATGTAGCTTTCCCACTTACTATGTTCATGACCTCAGGCAAGTTACTTCACATCCTGTAGCACCTGCCCCACACCTGCATTTGTGTACATAGTACATACTTTGCAAAATTACTTAAGAAGTGTAAAATCTTCCCTAAATCATATGCAGTGTTATAAACCAATGTTACCTCAATAAAGAGGAAAAAAAAAACCCAAAAAATGAAATAAAAATCTTTAGCATAGTGCCTGGTACCCAGTAAGTAATAGCTGGTATTGTCAGAAGTAATCATTTATGCTGTTGTCTATACTATATTTTTATTTCATCATCCAATCTAGTCGTAAATTATGTAAAAGTCATAAATAATATGCTTCATCAGTAGCCTTTCCTGTTTCTCCAGCCAGTTTGTTAATTGTCATGGGTCCTCTGACCTCCCACCTCTGTGAGCAAAGATTAAATTTCAAAATAATAACTTGATTACATTTATTTTTGTTGCCAGCTGATAGTTGTTTAAGGAATCTAAGTTTGCTCTCCAATGACTCTTTTGTAAGACACTCATATTTTTAGTTTGGTCTCAGTTTTACCTTTTCAAAGTTTCTGTATTTATCTGCGTTTTCATTTAAGACAAAATGACAAACTCATAAAGCAAATTGTTTTAGGCATTGACATAGTTTGTTCATTCACTTAGATCTTTTAATTTCATTCCACTAAAAATTATGAACTCTAAATGAAAATAAAGTGTCTTATAAATACCATTATGTTTTCTGTTGAGACAGCTGTAATCCATAGATCCAAATCCAAGTGTCTCATACTCCATACCAGATAGTCTCATTCAGATTCTGGTTCTGCTGCTAATCACCTGTTTAAACATTGGCAAGTTACTTCTCTGAGCCTCAACTTCCCTGTATTCAAAATGAGGATAAAATGGTACAGTCTTCAGGAGACTGTCATGAGGATTATGGAGTTAATGGGTTAATGTATATAATGTGCTTTAGTGCCTGGATCATAGTTAATTCTTTGTTTTTTTTTTAAGATTAATTTATTTATGCATACAAGCTGGGGTACAGGCCAGAGGCGTGGGGTGGCAAGAGGGTTCACCAGAGACAGAGTGGGGAGCAGAACAGGCAGATCAACGGAAACACACTGCTGAGGGCAGCAGCGGGTGAGGTAGGAGAGGTCTGCCGGGGCATGTGGGAATCTCCCCGGCCAGGCGTCGAACTTGCATTGCCGCTGCTGACAGCTCCACCAGGGAGGCCCAATTTTGTATGTTTTTATTGTGGTTGCTGTTATAATTGTTATTTCTGTCATGCTTTGTGTTTGCCACTGAAGTTCCTCACTTGATTTTAAAACTTTTGTCTCTTAATAGATATTTTTGTGTTAAGATTTTTATTATCTATAGTGTCCTTTTCAAATAGAAAGTAATGTCTTTATGTATTCTTAGATTATATATTTTGGCCAGGTGGTAGTGGAAACTTATGCTTATCTAAAGAGTTTCTATTTTTAAACTGTCTTTAGCTATTAGTGTCTATTTTGATTGATTTTCCCCAAGCAGTTATATTTTCTCCCTAGGTTACAAGAGACACTTCCATGCCTTCTCCATCACCTCCCTTCTCTCTCTTAGAATACTCTTCTACTCCCACTACCCACTTCTCAAATGTTATTTAGCCCTAAGGCCTGCTGTTTCTTTTTTCTTGACTCTGCAATATCTGACCCCTAGCAGGTACTCAGTAAATGTTGAATCTATGAATTACATAGCAGATAGTTCACCACAGAAGGTATAATGGAGTGGCAAAGAAGCATATGGAAAGAGACTCAACATTATTAATTGCTAGGGAAATACAAATTGAAAAAACAATGAAATACTGTCTACCTACTTATGAGAATGGTGAAAATTAAACAAATACTGACAGTTCCAAGTGTTAGGGATGATGTGGAGAAACTGGAACTGTTGGGAATGTAAAATGACACACTTTGGAAAATAGTTTGGTAGTTTCTTAAAAAGTTAAATATATGCCTACCATGTGATCTAGCTATTTCACATCTAGGTATTTCCCAAGAGAAATGAAAGCATGTGTCCTATAAAGGCTTGGATATAAATGTTCATGGCAGCTTTATTTTTAATAGTTAAGAACTGGAAAAATCTCAATATCCATAAACAGATAATATACATAAACATATCATGATATGTCCATACAGTGGAATAATACTTAGCAATGAAATGGGGATAAACTCTAGATATGTACAATAACATAGATGAATCATACAATAATTCTAAAGGAAAAAGCCAGGTTAAAAAACTAAGGCATGATTACTTTTATGTAAAGTTCTAGAAAAAAAACAAGCGAAGCTGGAATGACAGATCAGATTGTTTAGGAGGTGGTGAGGAAGGGCAGGGATGGTCTGTGTGTTCACTCTCTTAATTGTGGTGATGGGGTGTGCGCGTTGCACATCTATGGCAGTATTTAGCAAATTGCATACCTTAATATATATAGTTGATTGGATATCAATTATACTTCAGTAGAACTAAAGAAAAACAAGAATTTAGGCGCTCTCTGCTGTTGGAAAGCCTGGGTAAAAATGGGGATAACAGTAGGATGCAACTTTTAGGGTGGTTGTAAGAACTGTGTTTTTAGTGTATGTTCAGAGCTTAGCCCAGCACCTGTGAGAACACTGCTTACCAACTGACGTGACTGCACCTTACGATTACTAGGTCACATGTTCTTGGTGAGCATGGCAGCATGTCTCTGCAATTATTTTGTCTTGTTTGAAACTCAGCACGGATGTTTATTTGTGTGATCCTCAACTTATTACAAGAGCAGTACAGAAAGTGCTTTTTTTTTGACAAAATTTAAATTGACAATTAACAGAAGTTGCATCCTTCAGACATGTTCAACATGGATAATGACTGAAAGAAGAACAGAGGCATTTTGAGTACATCACTCGGAAGTAATTTGTAAAGTATAGTATTTATATGCGTAGAGTGATAGGAGAAATATTTAGCATGTTACATTGTCTTAAAAGTATACCTTTATTTGTATTGGTATGGACGCGCACACAAATGTATACACAAGTGTGTGTATATCACACACTGTCCTTGACACTTGTTTCCTTTGAGCACACGAATGCAGCTATCACCCTCATTTCTCTTATTTTAGAAAGCAGTTAAGCCCTTGGGAAAATCACTTATGTCATCAGTGAGGAATGTCCTCAAAATAGCTTCTCACTTAAGTTCCCATCCCAAGAGCCAACCCACAGGAGGTTCCGATAAATTCAAATATTTAATAACTTGTATTTTTCTTTCTCCTTAAACACAGGCCCTCTGGTCCTGGAGGCAGAATCGCATGGTGGATTCTTGGCAGTCAGCAGTCTGTGGAGCTTTTGCAGGTGCAAAGGATTAGATTATACTGGGAAAGACCAAAGAGGGGGAGAAAAATGTGAAAATATTAACTATGCAAAAACAACATTCTTTAGAAATTCCAGATTGTTTAGATGAAGAGAAAAGGGTTGCTTGAGAAAAGGGTGTCTTAAGAAAAAAACTGCCGAAAAGGTGTCTGCTTGAAAGACAACCAATTTGTTTTTGACAAATTTTTCTTTTTCTTTTTATCTTTATTGAAGCGTTCACTCAGGCTCTTGGATTATCTTAAAGATGATTTATACAGTCCGATGTGGGGAGAGGCTGGCTGTGGGTGTAGGGCGCTCTGTGCAGCTGTCTGCCATGAGCAGTGCTCTGGGGCTTTAAGCAATTTCTGCAGAAGGCAATGATTCACGTTTCGGGTGACATGTTTGACAGCACTGCAGATTAACTAGTGTTAGGGAGAGCAGAGGCTGCTCCACAGCTCACCGAAGGCTAAACAGCTCTGTGTAGAAAAGATGGAGATCGAAACATCTGGGCATTTTCTGGACATTAAGCCAAGAGCAAAGTTGACAATATGCAATAGTGTGTTATCCATCACTAAGTCAAATGAATTTTCCGGTGAGGTTTTCATGAGAACTCAGATGCTTTCAAGAATTTAAGTGATAGGTTTAATAGTGTAAGAGTGAAATAGACTTTGTTGTTGCAAATAAAGGTGAATTATAATTGTGATTGAAATAAATCGAAGTAGAGATTTGTCAGAAGATTGTAAACTCCCATTTAGATGTGAAGCCGATAAACTGACAGATACGTAGGTTTAGGATGTCGACTTGACTTAAAAATAATTCTTTTCCAATTTATTTAATGGTTGTTGGGGTGGGTTTTTGTCGTTGTAGTGATTAGGTAAACAGAAAACATTTAATAGGATTCTTTTATTAGTAATTGGGCCCACTAGATGTCCAGAATTGATAATCAAAAATAAGAATCTTGTTTCTAGAAGTGAAGCCAGCTCAGATTGATTATGACAGCTAATTGTTTCCACTTGGTGTGTGGTCATTAGCTGTGTTAAATGAGGAGATTGTCATGGTTCATTTTCCAGAGGTCAGGAGACCTCATCCCCAGCCCTTAAGAGAAATGTGCATTTTTGGTGACTACCTCCTGAGCCCTGGGAACAGTGAGCATTATGGAAATTTAGTCATCATGGATAAGAAGGCCACTCAAAGTTAATGATAAAACTTTCATGTGTTAAAATGAGTCTGTTACCTTCTGTTCCCTTTCTTAAGTAGTTAATTCAAAGATTTGCTGCAAATGAATGATTTGTCTTAAGGCAGTGTGCATTTGTTGAACATCCTTTTTCCAAGTAATGCTTTATAAAAAGTACTAAGTGCCTAGATTAGTCAGAAGGAAGAAAGAAAGAAACTTTACCAGACAGCTGCTGTATGGCAGGAATGGGCTTGGGTTCTTTCCGTAAAGGTCCCTGACCCAAGGGCAGCAGCCATGCAGCTCTGGGCCTAGGGACAGCCGGGAAGCTGGGCTGTGGAGCAGGGAAGAGATTTTCCCAGAGGCACACATCTAGAAAGGCCGAGCTGACCCACTTAGAAAGTTGTCATGTCTCTGTTCTGCCCTCAACTAGGGAGTGAGACTTTGGGGCCTCCCTGAGCACCAATATCCTTACCTGTACCTTAGGGGATTACCTCAAGGATAGGTGCGATAACGTATCTGTTAGTACTTGGTCATCTATGCAACCAAACACAGGTAAGGAACTGTTACTATTTCAACAAAAACAATCAATACCTAGAAAATGAAAAGTTATTCTCAGTTGCATTGAAAGAATAATCTTAATAAAGTCTCAACATATAATCATCTTCCTAATGGCTTATAGATTTTTAACACTCCCCCAATGTGGTTCTGATAGATGAAGGAGTTCATTCAAGGTCTACCAAAAAACAAACAAACAAACCCATTGTCAATAGATCCATATGTATTTAGCAAAAGATTAAATACATAGATATGTTTCTTGTTTTATCCCTTTTGCTTTGAAATTTGGTACTAATGTTGAGATCCTAAGGAACCAAGCTACTTCTTAAAAACCTTTCTGAAAGATAAACATCATTTGAAAAGATTCCAAGTTGTGAAGAAGTGATGTTCTGTCAGAGTTTGTTGCAACACTGTGCATTACACAGTGTAGAGAAGTGAACAATGACACCCTCTTGGGCAACTCCATTAAAACCTGACATGTTTTCCTGTGCTTTCAGACTCTTTAACCTTACGTGATCATAAAGGCAGTGATAAAACTTGTTCTTAAATCAGAAATCCGTTGTCTCATCCCATGTGTGTTTCCAAGTTTAAACTGGTTAAGTTATTGTCGATGAACCTCTCCCAGTGCCATCCTTGGCACTCTTCCTTGCCCATGCTTGTTTTATAAACTACTTGGCACAAATGCCCAAAAATGTCCCTTGAGATTGGAGGTGTTGAGGGCTTGTCATACTCAGAAATTCCCTTGGCTTCTGGTCAGGGGTTAAACTAGGAGGGAAAAAAAAGAACTTTGCCAACTTCCTCACTTCAAGTTAGCTTTGAAACAGAAAACCATAATTCAGTCTAAGTAATGATGACATTTACTACTTTAGTGATACTTGCTATCTAGTGTTCTCTGATCAGTTTCTCATAATAAACACCTGCTTATGTTCTCTCACGAGAAGGGAGGGAGGAGCAGGAGCGGGAGCGGGAGTAAGGGAAGCAGTGAAGGCCAGGAAGGGAGAGTAAAGGATTATCTGGGTAACAAAGGAGCATGTTTGGCACTATCTTTAAAACATATTTGTTGAATCTCTCCGGAGTTCGGATGCTTGTTTGGAAATCATGCAGGGGGGCCCACGAAGGTGCTCTGCTTATTCCCAGGCCAGGCCGGGGAGGGAAGGCCCCGGAGCCACAGTGGCAGCGCTACCCTCTGCTGCCCCCGCCATGTTCACAGCTGCTGCTTGGAGGTGACAGCTCCAGGCTTATTGTAGAAAGGGGGCCCCTTTATCTGGAGAGGGTAAAGAAACTACATTTGCTCCCTAAAAATACTTGAGATATCTTTTCATTATAAAAGGCTAGCTTCCTCTGAAGCTGGTCCTTGAAAGCAGTTAGCCTAACAGTGTATGCCTGACTCTATTGAAGTCTGCAGAAAATTGTTGCATGGTGATTTGAATAGCAAAGCAGACTATAGTTGCTATACCAAATAATTATTTCCTGTCTAATCTGTTAGCATGTTCCTTGTATTTATTACCAGCAGTTTACAGTTCCCCTAAGTAAAATATAGAAAATAACTAGATTTTCACTGAAAGTGCAGGTCCCCTTTCCCCTCCCACTATGACCAGTTATTCTAGCCCATGACCTCCACAAGTCATTCTTGCAGCCTCATAAAATATATTGTGAGGTCTGTGAATTAAAGCAATCTTTGATATTTGAAGTCATCCAAATTTCTTTTGTTAACAACTTTGATAAAATACAGTTCCATCCTGACAGTAAAATTAGGACCTATTTAAGCATATGTTGTTATCTTTGACTTTTGATCATATTGTTTTCATGAAACAAAGGTCTAAGAGAACGTTGGCAGGCATCCTCAGTAAAAGAATAGTGAACTGCTAGTGGCCAAAAGCATGATTGTAGTATCCAGAATTGTTGGAAGACAAAAGCTTTTTAATGTAGGTGACTCAGGGAAGCTTGAGGGGTCAGACAGGACAAATGATGTCCTTGTCAACTTTCCAGTCATTTTAGGTGATTTAGGATGGGGGTGGTGGTGAACATTTTCAAATAAGAAAATGGTATATGCACTTCTGAATTTTAGCAGTGGGACAGACAGACTTTGTCTTGGTGTTTATCAAAGTCATTATGCAGTGAAAGAGCATTACTTTTGGAGGCAGGATTCTTGTGACTTTGCATCCCAGCTCTATATGGTCATAATGGGCAAGGTGGCTGTAAAATGGAAAAGTAATACCTATATGTAAATGAGAGCAACTGATCAATGAAAGTGCCTGTTACTTGTGAATGCCAGATAAAGTCAGTGCAAAAATTAGCTCCTTTTTAGAGAACAAGCTGAAATCTTCAGTTTGTAAAAAACTACACATATTTTTTGTTGAGGTGATTCAGAAAGCATTTTTGGGTGCTTATGGTGTGTGCTGAGGTAGAGACATGAGGAAAACTTGCAAGTTATCTCTGCCTGCTCAGGAAAGATCTCATGACTTTAAGCTCTAGTGTGAGTCAGGCAGCGTTCTAGACACTGCAGAGACTCATTTAGTCCCTGTGTCACCTTGCTGTCTATATATTGTACCTGGAAAACCTGAGAACACTAGAAGACACAGTGACCAAGGACTGAAGTCCTAGTGTGACATACGTTAAAGTTTCAGTTATGCAGTAAGTAAAATCTATGAGTTGTTTAACCTCTTTGAGCTTTACTGTACTTAACTAATTTGGGAGAAATAAAAGGACATTAGGACCCTCAGTCACATCATTTAATTATAACGATGATGAGAACAGTCCTGGTGGACTATGAATTAGAGGACAGAGGATGGTATTTGAGAACCTGCTCTTGTTATATGTTGTTTCCTGAAAATCATTTTCTATAAACCTATTAACAACATTGAGGACTTTGGGGCATTTCAACTACAGAAGTAATTATTTCCCTAATGCTAGTCAGCTAGTCGAGCAAGGATTTAAGTCTTGGTGTAGGGAACAGCTCTTTTAGGCTGGACCCTGAGGGTGCCACTTGGAGCCAGTAAGGGACACAAAAGCAAATATGAGAATTGGGTTGGGCAATTTGGGACAGCTACAGGTATGTCAGCCTTTCCTGCCTTTTTTTCCTTTCATTGGGGTGAATTTTTTTAAAGGATGTAAAGGCCTTTCTGGACTGCTTTATTTTTTTTTTTCAGTTTTCAATGAAGTACTTTTCTTCCTACCTTGTTGATGTAAGTTGTTGATGTTTGTACCATGTGTGATTTCTTCCCTTAGGTGTAGGCCCTGTAGTTACCCTGCCAGCAGAGCGCCATGCCCCCCCCACCACCGCAGTCCCTTGTGCTCTTCCCTCCCCGTCTTCACCCCTCCCCACTCATTCCTGGATGCCTCAGAGCTCTATGATCAGCTTGCAAGTTTCACCTATTTTTCTGACTGACCCCTTTCTTTAAATATATACATGCATTCCTTTAGGAATATGTGACTCAAAAAATTTGAGAGGATTTCAGGACTGGTCTGCAAAATTTTTAAATACCCAAAGTTGAGCAAGTCTCTGAATTTCAGGCAACTTTTGAATCTAGCGGAAGACATTTGACATGTAAACCCAAAGGGACTGTAACAACAGGGTCTCTAACACTCATTTTAATCAATAGTCTTCAGCCTGAGCTGTGTGTCCTTCATGTGTGAGTAAAGCTGGGATAGAAATGGGTACACCTCACAGAGGCAGAGCATAATGTCACCAAATGGAGGTGGCTCAGTGTCATGATCTTATTTCAGCAGCCTATTTAGAAAGCTCTCTGACAGATCAAATGACCTTCTTGCCCACACTCCACAAAGATGAGAGGGAGAGGCGTGCTATTTCTGGAGCATCGTTCACATACTGCGTTCTGTTCAGTCGTAATAAAACTGCCCATTTCATCTACTCGTGGAGGCTGAAGTTTTGGGGTGTAGTTCTGTCTCCTTGGCGCCTCTTGCGATTTTAAATATACCATGTATTTTATTAATTAAAATATTGACAACGTATGTTGTGGTTTCCATGAAAGAAAAAAAAAACACCTCCAGTTCCTCTGTCCACATATATAGGGACCCCTTAAAATCTGGGGATGAAAAAAATCAGTTTGGCAGTCACAGTATTTAAATGAAGGGGACATGAGAGAGAAGATAGAACACCTGTTGAAATGAAACAGATTCTAACTAGATGTAGAAGGAAGCTTAGAAATGGTGTTACTCTAATTGACCTGGTGTTGTTCTCAAAACCTGTGAAATACAGGAAACTTGATTCTTTTCACTTCAAGAATCCAGCAGTTTGTACCACAGTGATACACATGGTCTTACCTGCCTGTTTTGCCTCAGAATGTTTTGGCGTCAGATAAGAGACCAGTGGCCCATTAGAAGATGGTGTGGCCCTCTGAGAACCACTGGAGCAGCGCGCCTTGTATGGAGAGTGCCTGAGCATAGAGGCATCTGCCATGTACACACATTTTTATTTGCTGCTCCCCAAAAGAGCAAAATATATAGTGGGGACCTTGATATTCTTATCTCCTTGTACAAAGCATTATGTTGTCATGTCTTTTATACGCAGTTCAACATCACTGCAGGAGCAATGAAGCATGTGGGTAAAGATTTTTGAATCAGCCAAGGGGACATAATGATGAACAAGTTATTTTGGCAAAATTATGAGGAATTATAAAATACCATGTAATACAGTAAACAATACCTCACTTGTGTGCTGGGTATTTTTATGTGCACAGGTGGATTTGCAGCTGCAGTCACCACGCCTCTGGACGTAGCAAAAACAAGAATCATGTTGGCAAAGGTAAGTAGTAAAATAATGTAATATAGACACCACAGATGTTTATATCTAGTCACACTAGGGCTTGTATGTATTTAAAGTGAATAAAAGTAGTATAACACTTCCCTGTTAGGCTTCTGTTGAGCCACTAACGAAACTGTCTTTGACAAGACAGTAGGCACAGTGATTGCTGGGAGAAGTGTCTTGCATAGCATTTTACCTTTTCAAAATCACACCCTCCTACATTATGGTAGCCAGTAGGGCTGGGGGGCTGTCTGGCCCTACTATAGTCAAATAACCTCTATTTCTACTGGTGACAGACCTGAGGCTCAGGGAGGTGACTTACCTTACGCTTTGTATCTTGTAAGCTTGAGGCTCTAAACTTGGTCATTCTTGGCCTTAATTGGATGAGTTAGGACATAACATTGGTTAGAATTGCTTAAAACATTGTTTAAAAGAATGGTAATAAAATAATTTTTTTAAATGTTAAAAATATTTTTTAAGAATTAGATTGAGACTACAGGGAGGCCTATAGTGTATCAAAATAAAAAAATGAGTCACAGTGTTGTGGAAGACAGTAAGGTCAGAACCCTAGTATGCAGGGTCACAGGGCCAAACCTAAGAATGTCAGTCATGTTTTAAACTAAACATCGTACTTTTTCTTAACACTTTGTGTGCCGGTGCCCTTTAAATTTACCAGATCTTGGGGCCGGCCATGTTCTGTGCCACCGCATGAATGGCATAAGCATTCAATAAAACACACACAACTCCTGAACTACTGGATATTAAAAAAACTGTAATCTCTCTCATAAAACACCTTACACTTTCACCAAAACAATGTGTAAAGCTTCTAGACTGAGTACGATCAAAGAAATAGCTCCTAATAGTTCCAGATAAATCCACCGTGGCGTGAAAAACCGGAGACTAGATGAACGTATTAATATGTGAGCGGCCACCTGATACTGGTGACAAAAACACGTACTAATACGTGAGCGGACCACGAAGTGTTGAAAAGTGTTTTTTTTAGCTACCTAAGTAAGTTTCACAATTATACCTTTTACTGTCCTTATCCTCAGATTAAAATTGCTTTCAGTTTCTGTTAGATAGTTGTGTGAATTAACTGGGTAAGCGCTGCTTGTAGATTGATAGTGAGAGAAATAAGTTAGAAAAGCAACTTCCACTGTGGCAGCGGCCAGGTGCCTCCCCAGAGGTCTGAATGTCAGGGCTCTGGGCTCTCCACATCGAGGGATCCGATTCTCAGGAAACCCCCAGTCCATTTGAAACTGTCCTGGATGAGGGCGGTAGTGAGCCGCACACGTGAGCGGACCTGAGAGGCAGCCGTGACTTGCCCGGTCTTGTCAGATAACGGAATGCTCTCGTCTTTCCCGCAGGCTGGTTCTAGCACTGCGAGTGGGAACGTGCTCTCTGCCCTGCACGGGGTCTGGCGGACACAGGGGCTGTCGGGGTAAGGACAAGGAGGAGCGCTCAGCTGCCTCCCGCCGGCTCCTCCTCCTTTAGCCTGACATTGGATGAACATCTTTCCTTTCTTCCGCTTACGTCCTGGCTGGGGTCTTTATGTATTTTGTGCAAAATGTTGTATTTGATGGCCTTCTGCACAGTCAAGTTGATGCGGTGTTTTCGCCAGGTGAGCCCACGTTGTGCCCCTTGCTTTTAGGTGGCGTCTACATGTGTGGCCCCTGCCAGGTCCTAGGGTGGCAGCAGGGACAGAACTGGCTTCCGGTCATGTAGTGCGGGGATGCAAGGGAGCACTGTTAATAGGCACACTTGTGGTTTGGGGCCCATTAGTTTTACTAACAAATTACTTTCCATATACCATAGTGCGGGACACCTCACTTGACTAAGTGCCTCACATGTCCTCGCATCGTATCCTAAAAAGCTCTCTTCAAAATGTTATTTCAACATTGCTTTGACAGCATAAAGCTTTGCTGTCTGAAGCTGTTTAAATGTTGGGCTCTGAACAGGTATGTGAAACTGATTTTCCTTGTGAAATCATCTACCGAGGATTTTGCTGAGAGCAAAGCAGCAGCCGCCTCCTGGAGAGGGTCTGGAGTGAGCAGCCGCGGGCTGGCTGGTGTCTCAGCAGAGGCTTAGCGTCGCCACCTCCTCATCCTGGTGGAATTGGTCATTATTTGATTGCCATTTTGTGTGTAGTTGGCAGGTTTTTATTCAGCTATTGAGAGTCTGGGGAATAGGAAGCAGGTTGGTCAGGTCCCAGGTAAGATTTTTGCAGAACAACCTTGTCTTCTATTCAAAATTTTAACTAGGAGTTGAAAAATAGGTAACGTTGGATGGTTCTGTGGAATGTGACTCTCTGATGGACTGATGCTGGTTGATGAAGGACCAGGACTGGGTTTAACAGAAAGGAATAACTGCCGTGCAGAGAGCTGGCTTGTGTGCCAACAGGCAGCCGTTGCTATCTAGTGAGGAAGTAAGAAATTGGCTGCTCGTAGCTGAGGCACATTGGATACTGATTCCACTTTGGAACAAGGAAATTGGGTGGGGAAAACCGAGCTCTAAAGTAACTTACTTAGCAGGAGGTAAAAGAGTTTCCTGGAGTTTCCAACAATGAATTGGGCCAGAGAAATGATGCCTGAAGTAGTTTTTTTGGATCATAAAGTCAAGCTGCCAAATTTCACTTGTTTTGATCCAGTGCCTATTCTATCCCATGGCAACTACTGGTCAAAACCTGCCTTGGTATTGAGCTGCAGCCTCTGCCTTTCCCTAGAAAGTGGTGCTATGTGGGGATCACATTATCGGCAAAACCGTGACCATCAAGAATTTGTAGAAAAGCAGTTTCCTTGAATAGATGTTGGAAACTAAGTCTTCCTTGTCCCAGTTGTGGTGTGTACTTGTTTCCCTGTAACTCGGCAGTGTCAAAATTATAGGCACAGGAGATGTGTCAGAAATATGCCAAGGGCTTGCCTCCGTCCCCATTTTCAGCTTTACAAAAGTAAAACTGTACTTTCGCTTATCTTCAAGAAGCTTCATTAGGCTTGGGCTCTTATTAATAGTGTGGTCCTTAGCAGAGTATTTGAGGCAGCCAAGCTTCTTGAAGCCTGACAGTGTTACTCACTTTCTGTTAATATGATAAAAGATAAATAATTTGACAAGAACTTAAAAGACCCTGCAAATATGAGGCAACTGTTCTGAGCTGTGGTTCCAAGCAGCCTCAGCCCCAAAGGTTTATCTCCCTGTCTTCTCTGCTCATTTCTATGCACAGTGCCCAGCTGGCCTATGTGGGCCCTGAACATGCCCACCTTAGGCACCAGGCATTCCCACTGCCCGGCAGCCAGGGGTCTGATCTCTCAGGGCAGATTCAAGTGATGACACTTTGTATCTGTTTGTTGGTCCCACAGGGAGGCCACCATGTGTGCCCGTGTGTTTGGGTACATATTTGGAATATGTGCTTTAGGGCAGACTAGTTTCCCCAAAATAAAAATACCACGTGCCCATTCAGTCCAGGAGCCGGAAAGCAGCTGGGAAGCCTGCCTGCCTTGCGCTGCTCCTTCCTTTTCTTCTGTCAGTCAACGTGCTTTTGGTCTGTCTTGACTGCTCCTTTATGTACTAACTGCTCCTGCCACAAGCGTCCCATGCTAAATGCTTTGCTTTTGTTACTGCCTTTGATCTCTGCTCACTGGAACACAGCTCGCTCTCCTTACCAGTCTTTGCCTCCTGAGTTTGGTTGGGGTGCTGCTGTACAAATTACGCTACTTTAAGGCTGTAATTATGTTAATAGATTCAATTGTCATTTAGTGAAACCATAAACTGCTTCCATCTGCCTGTTGCCAGGAGCAGCTAAGCTCATTAGCAGCAAAAGCTGAGCTGGTTTTAGAAATAAGTAGGATAGAAGGGAGGGAGAATTTCATGGCCAATGTAGTCTTGCCCCATTCAGCTTCTCTCCCAGCACCCTTCTCTTTGCAGGGTAGGCCAGGGAGGTTAGCATGTTTTCAGGCCAGGACACAGTGGCCTCAAAGTGCTAACTTTTTAGTTTCTGCACTCACCAACCACCTCATACTAAAACAATGTGCATGATGCTGGGCCGAGCAACTTTTTTCTTACAAGTATATTTTGGTCTTTTATAGAATTTTCATGGTTATTTCTGGACAGGTAGAAGAGGTTCTCATTTCATGTGTAATATTTTACATAATGATTTAAATCCTTAGCTAACTAAAGTAAGAGCCCCATAAAGCTACTCTGGAGTCCCCCATTTTCCTCAGAAGTGCTGAGTGCTACATTCAGCATGGAGGCCGGCTGACCTCTCCTACAGTTCAGGAAGGACACAGCCGGTGGCCTGAACTAGGCAGCAGGAACTTCCGGTCCCGGCCTGGCGAGCCATCATTTGGAACTTGTCATCGAGGTTTTCCTCGTACCTTAAAAGTACCCATTGTACTGTTGGCATAACTTGACCATTTTCAGTTTTCTTCCCTAGACCTGATCAAAAGTCATTTCTCTAGAAAATCTTCCTAGTTGTGTAATTTGGTCTTTGTGCTTTCAGAAATGATTACCCCTGGTTAAAAAATGGTTCAGTCCTTTGCGAAATATAGGCAGGGAATGTGTACTGTGAGCCATGCTGCAGGGAGCTTAGGACCCTTCTCTGCTGCTTGTCTAACAACCATATTACACATGCAGCTTTGGGACTTCATCAGCAGTGACATGAGGGGCACTTTTGAATAGAGACCTGATGTGTAGCTGTGGGAGGGCACGAGTGGCAACTTGCGCCTTTGACTGTGACTGGCCTCGAGTGCTGGAGACCGAACCTGAGGAGGTGCTGCTCCCTTTCCGCGGTGGCCTCTCTGGCCCTTCACCAGAGGGGAAAGCCAGCAGGTGATGCACAGAAAGTCTGTTTCCTGTTGTGTCACCTTTGCAGGTTGGACAGAATGACTGAGTCCTAGGGAGGAGCAACAGAGCTGGCAAGACCCAGAAGTCCCTTTCTGGGTCCAGCATGGGCGTGCCTCCAGCCACCCCTAGAATTCAGCCCTCTAACTCCTTTTTTAAAAGTTGATTTCATTATCTCTAAAAGACAAAAATGGTCCGAAAAGTTTTAAACTGTGGTGGAGACAGTTACTATTTGACTAATCACTTAATTGTGAGTGCTCCCAAGTAAGCCCTTTGGTATTTAGATGCTCTCGCCAACAGCTGGGCTCGAACTTAAACAAGTCTACTTGGGAATGTAACTTTGCGCCATTCTGAAAGGAAAAAAGTGCTTTGTAAGTGCTTTGTGGCGTTTAATGAGCATGGTGCGTTGAGTTGAGCAAGCTGGAGGTGTTGGAATTTAACCTTTTTTTTTTTTTTTTTTTTTACACACACCAAATTGAAATCTCTCCCCTTGCATTCCCCTTAGATTATTTGCAGGTGTCTTCCCTCGCATGGCAGCAATCAGTCTGGGCGGTTTCATCTTTCTGGGTGCCTACGACCAAACTCGAAGCTTGCTGTTGGATCTTGGCACAGAAGGTTCATGAATCAGCTATGGCCCCACATCCACTTCTTTGAAAAAAGGTGACTGCTGTGAGGACTGTCTCCTTCCGGTGAGCAGCTGCTTGGCCATCTGAGCCACAGAATACCGGCAGAAAGCCAGTTCTGCTAAGATCGTAACAGAATGCGTCGTCCATGCTGCCGGCTGGAATGATGTCATCAGCCTATTTGCCAGAAAGTTAAAACGATGGCCACAAAGGCACTTTTCAACAATTTTCTCAGAACCCCTTAATAAATAAGTTTGGTAATGCTGAGTCCAGGCCCCTCAGAGCTCTCATTTGGTCTACAATTGATCTCTCATTTCCTCCCCCGATAATGCATTCAGCAGAAGGCAGAGATGGTTCTCAGTTTAGAGAATGGCTAGACTGGGAACATGTAGTAGAATTGGGGGAAAAGTTGTGTATGTGGGTGGGCATCTCTGCCCTGGGTTAATTCCTATTGTGTAAGCTTACAGTTCGGTTTAAAAAATGAACTACAGGTGCATAGCACACATTCTTGTTGGGTAACCAGACCGCTGTTTTTAATTACCCTCACATTTCACCTATAAAAACAGTTGGAGTTTACAGAGAAGCGTCCAGAGGCCCACATGGTGTGTGAGAGGGTAGTTGCAGCTCAAGGTGGCCCGACTAGCCTCTGGGCGTGGCAGGTCCTCTAAGGTAATGAGCTGCGCCCTCCATTCCCCACAAAATGGGCCAGGATCAGCAACAGCGTTTATTCATTCCTAACTAGAAAGATTTGTTGCCTGGAGTTTTAAGCTCAATGCTGGCAATCAAAGGGGTGAAATGGGAAGGTTACAATTTTAGAGCTTGACTAATAAGCTCCAGGTGTTAAAATTTAGAGCGAAATCTCAGTGTTGTGTCTTCCCTGGGGCAATAAAGATTCTGCTTTGCCTATTTTTTCCCCTTTTGGGGGGAAAATAGTAATTAAAGCAGAATGACAGAAATGGAATGAAACCATGCTGGTTAACGTAGGTGAATGATCCCAGCCACAAACTTAACATTTATAAATGAACTTTTATTAAAGACACTTGAATGCCATTTGTTAGACACTTCAATATTTTATGTTTTTCAATGTACATTGTACCAAAATTTCTATAAATAAATAACTTTGTACATAAAAGTAATACTTCCTCTTTCACATTGCCTCTCAGAAGCAGCAAATTCACATATTTTGTGGAAGTAACATTAAACTGTTGAGAACAAAATTCTGAACTGCTTACCTTTTAGGACAGTGATGACATTTGACAGTAAAATTTAACATAGGTAAGTAACCATTTTTTTTGTGTCCATACCTACCTTTAGTTTTTTGAGGAAAGAAACTAATTTCTTCTTTGTTTTAGTGTAGTTTTCCTGAAACACACACATTGGCACTTACAAGATGGTTAGCTATAGATCTCAAAAGTGCAAATAGATCCAGAAGGACTTGTACAGGCTGCGCCTGGCTGTCCGTGACCGAAGGACATGGACAGGCTGCTCCGGATCCTCAGAGATCCACTGGCCCAGGTTCCACCCTTTTTCTTCCCCCTCCCAGGCCATTAGATTGGCAGAATTAAAACATTACTACTGAAAAATCCACAGGTACCAACACCAGCAGCCTCCATCTTATTAAAAAGCCTCAAGTGACAAAGACCACATTTGCTTTTTTCATAGAGATTCAAAGAAGGAAGAATGGCAGTGCTTAATTGCTTGGCCCAACTTTTGTGGTAGAGTAACAACCCCCCATTCTGCTTGTTAAAGAATTTAAACATCTGAGGAAAAGTCATTCACCACAAAGGTACGTGACTGCCACACCTCTGGGCTCCTGGGGAGGTTTGTTTCAAGAGCACCCACCTGGGGCCAGTGCTGCCTGGAAGTGACTCCCCAGGGTAGGAAGTCCCTGACAGCAGGTGGCCGGGGTGGGCCCTGAGAAGGCAAGACCAGCCAAGCACTTAGCATCCTTCCTTGTCCCATCCCCACACTCCTGGGAACAAATGTGGTTTTTAGCTTCTATAAATTCCATCCATGCATTAAGGCACCAGAACTAACCCCCTGCTCCAAAATTAAACAGCAACCTGATATGGAAAAATAATATTGTCAAAACTGTACAATTTTTTTCTGTTAACCATGCACTAAAGATTAAAATAGCCTCTGTAAAAGATATATAATATATATGAAATCTCTGAAAACTCTTATGTACAATGGTATCAAATACTTTTCTGCCTTTTTTACATAATCGCTTCTTGCATTTCTGTGCTTCAGCTGTAAGTCCTTTAAACTACTGACACTCCACGTGGAAGTTAAGTCAGTGACGCTTGAATCCAAGCTTCCTCACAACCTCTCCTACCTCTCCGTCCTGTAGAGAGTAACACGACAAGAGCTGAGGTAGACAAAGCCTAGACTTTCGGTGCAAACAGCAGTGGCCCACTCCGCTTCCCGGGGAGCTGTCCCGTCAGTGGCACGGAGTCGCATGCATGGGGGAGGTGTCCATTGGAAAGAAGCAAGCGCTGGCCCTCACTGGGGACGTCGGGCAGGCCTGAGGCGGCCTCTGTGAGCGGAGAACTGCCCGGAGATAATGTACAGGAGGGCGGGAGGCGCGTGGAGTCTGGCTCACACAGCCTTGCTAAAGTCCGGGAAGAGGCCCCTGTGGAAAAGAGAGGGCACGTTAGACCCTCTACCCGGCCATCTTATGGGCTCTCCCCACCCCCCGGTGGAGGTGCTATCTCAGGAGACGGTGGAATACCTTTCCCATCCAGTGGCACCACTGGCTGCTGCTTCAAAGATGTCAGCATTCTGTCGTGGTTACTGGGGTAGAGTCCCCCCCTAGAGTCAGAGCGGGAACCATCCGCAGTCCCAGTGCTTGCAGGGTGTGAAGTGAGTTCCTGACCACGCCGACTGGGCTCCAGGGCGCTCAGTGCTCCCGGCTGTGCACCGTCTCTGGACGCTGGCTGGGCACAGCAGGCTTGCTCCTTGGAGGTCCTGTCTGCGTCGCTGTTGCAGCCGTTGCCGAGGGCTGAGCCGCTGTGCTCTGCAGACGGCACAAGATGGCTTAGAGCCACGGCTACGGCTTCCCGTCCCCCACCATGTACAGGCCGAGTCCACCGCGATGAACTCTTACAAAACCCCCCTGCGCCCAAGTATGCTCACAGAAAAAAGACTGGCATGGACCAGGCTGTTAATGAAGAATGGGGTCTTCCATGGTTAAACTGAATGAGTTTGTAATCAGGCTCTTCTAATTTAAATGAAGTAAGTGTCAAGAGTCTTCTGAATAATTAGAAAGTTAGCCTCAAAATAACCCTGGTGCAGAGGTACTTTTATTTGGGCCTAGCCCTTTACTTTGCTCACTGTACCAGGGATTTAGTTAAAGAGGACCCTATGCTGGAATCCTGTTTATAAATTAGACGCCAAATTCTAAGACAGTCTCAGATCACTAATGTCTCTCCCTTTCATTAAGTCCGCTCACACTTCAAGAACAAAATACTTGTCTTGGTAAAAGCATCTCATACCCATCTTCTGTGGCCCAGCTGTCCCATCGACTTTCTCCATCACTTTATGTGCTTCCTTATTAAATCCAACACAGAGCCTTGGCTGCCGGCATGTAATGCCGTGAGCGTCCACCTCTGGAAAGAGGCTTGCATCTCTTGGACAGACGCCTGCAACAGATGGCCACACAGTCATCAACGCTTAGCACGTCACAGTCAGTCTTACGAAAAGCATGGGTAAAGCTACTAGACTGGGTCTCTTTAAATGAATGTTTTTTTGGGTTAATCACCAAGAGATCCAGCAGGGGCTTTTATAATAGTACCTCCCAGGTAGGCCTTTAATCTTTAGGGCCATGTTAATGAGCAATTCTTATGAAAATAAATTTGCCCCCACTGAAGTAGCTCACCCTTGAGAGGGCTTTCTAGTGTGGGAACATAGCAGTGGGGGGGCACTTCCCCTGTTCAAGGAAATCAGCTTACTTCAGGCTCTCCCAGCTTATCCTGACTAGGAGATGTGCAGCCTGATAGTCACTTCCTGGGGTACAGTATTTTACAACCTCATAGAACTTGCATAGGCAAAAAAACCCCACAGGAACCTTCGGTCTTGCCGTCTTCCAGTTCACCAGACATGCTGTGATGTCATGCACATCTTGGGAAGGAGCTGACATTTCTAGCTTTTGGGGACATGGCTGCATGAGGTGTAGAGACCCCTTACCATTGCTTTCGATGTGCCCATTGGCCTGATGGCCACCCTCAGTCCTGACCACTGCTTCCTGTCGGTCAGAAAGGGTCCCCTGAGAAGAGAGGTAGCTTGGAACATCTGGAGGCACAATGGTTTCATCTGCAAGGAGAGAAAACACCAGCAGTGGTCATAAGACACGGACATATCCACTGTCAGGCCCCCAACAGCAACTGTTCAGAGACTGTGTGGAATCCGCCCACTGGAGCGGTTCTCCCGGAGCCTGCTTTCCTTACCTTTTACCGGGTCTAAAAAGCATGGCCGAGTGCACAGAACACTGACGGGGGACACAAGAAATCGGCGCAGCAACAGAGCATGTGCCCGCGAGGCCTTGGTAAACTGCTTAGTTCCTGCCGTACTTACACTTGAGCTTACTTAACAGCAAGGAATGCAGCCCTTATTCCAGGTACTCTCACCTTATCCTGACTAGGAGATGTGAAGCTCTATAGTCACATCATCATTAACGGTCCCTTAATATCAACACTCCCACTTAATGTTAAACTCCTAAAAACTGTGATCAAACAAGCCTCAGCTATCAAGAACAGCTCCGAAGGCCCGAGACTGCTCAGTGTACTGACATTCTGTGAGAGGCCTCTGGGCCTGACCCCGCACGTACGTCGCCGCTTTCCCAGGCCCACCTGTGTTAGTGACGCTGTACTCCTCACTCTTCTTCCTGGTCTGGTAGATGATGCACACCCAGACCAGGGACGTCAGGACGATGCTGCACACCACGGCGATGGTGAAGATGCCCACAGTGGTCCCGTCCTTTCTGCAGCCGGGGGAGGGCAGGATGCTCAGCAGGCTGTGGGCTCGCTCGGTGCCCAGGGCATTGGACATCTCGCAGGTGTACCGGCCCGCATCCTCCGCTACCACGTGCTGCACGACGAGCAGCTGATTCCCGGGGGTGAAGTGGTGCCGCTCAGTGAGGGTCAGGGGGCGATCCCCCTTGAGCCAGGTGATGCGGGGCGGAGGACTCCCAGTCGCTTTGCATTGGAGAGCCACCGTTTCTCCCACGGACACCACACGGTCTTCCAAGGGCACCACCAAGGATGGGGTTTCTGTAAGAATCCAGGGGATACCTTAGGGTTAATGTGTGGGCTGCAGATCTGCCTTGACTTCTGGATAAAGGACAATGCAACACATCAGTGCAGTGCCAGAGGAGACCTTTCATCAGAGCCGCAAGCTTCTGAGAAAACCCAGCACAGTGACTCCAACCTGACCGCTGGGCAGGGCTTCAACAAGGAAAATGAACAACCTGCCACAGAAGTGCCTACTCCTCTTTGTTCTTTGGCAAGGCCACACCCATCCTGCCCAATTCAGAGGGCACTTAGAGTGTTTTTCTACCTGAACCCTATCAAGACTCTCATCGTTCACCGGCTATTTTTAAGGGATAGACCTGCTTGTTCAAGAAGGTTCTAGAAAGCAGCCCCAAATTTAAAAAAAAACCAGGAACAGGCCTCCACACGTACCCACCCCAGGCTCAACGGAACAATTTGGCATGTTGCTAACTCACTCACACACACACACTCAGTGTTATCAGTAGACAAACCTAAGACCGTCAGGGTGGCGTTTGCTGAAATGAAGCCAGCTGAGTTCTGGGCTGTACAGCTGTAAACCCCCATGTCATCTACTTTCACATCAGTGATGAAAAATACATCGTCGTCTGGCATGACGTGCATACGTCGCTCGCGGGCAGCTGGGAAATCTGTGCCTCCATCCTTCTGCCAGGCAATCTGGGGGTTAGGGTGGCCGGTGGCAGCACATTCAAGGCGGGCCATGGTGCCAGTCCGGATGGCAATGTCGTGGGGCATTTTGGTGAATGACGGCAACACTGCAAAATACATGTGTATAGGATCAGGTTTTCGAAAGCTGGATGCAAAAAAGCTGGGAGACCCCTCCGGCAAACACCTCCCGGGTGGTGTCTGTTCACCACCTCACCGCCCTCTGTGCCAGTATCTGCCTAGGACGACTGCTGCCAACTTTGAATTAGGGGTGATGGGCTTCCCAGTGTGACCTAGCTTCTCCCTGCTGCAGATGGAGTGTCTTATCAGTCTCTCGTCATACACCTGTGGCTAGCACCCCTCAAGTGTAAAGCTTTTTATGAAACATTTCCCTTCCATTCTATAAATGGTAACCAGTCTATAAACGGGATGCTAGTTAAATGTGAGGAGCAGATGCCTGCCTGCTTTAATTAACCACCAGGAGGGAGGCTGGGAAACAAAATGGCTGCTCCATCAAGATGCTGTGAGTGAAGGATGACATGCTTCCCCATGAGGAAAGTCAATGGGATGACGACTTTCCCCTCTTGAAGAAGAATTTGGAGAGGTGGTGGCGGGCTGTGTTACGGTGCACGTGTGGGCTCGGGGTGTTTAGCTAGCTCACCAAACCCAAGTATTTCTAGACAGTGGTAACCATCCACCCGCATACCAGGCATCACTACACTACCCTGTAGTGGGAGGCTCTGACAGCACACTGGGCTGTTAAACAATGAGGAAGCCATCAGAAAAAGTCAAGACAACCCAGCCAAGGTGTAGAAACTGTTTTTTGTGGTCTGTAGGGCTTTAAAGAGCACAGAGTAAGGTATAGCACTTCTGAATCCGCCTAGCCAAATGCTAATTGGAAGTTAGTATTTAGGAAAATCTTGTTAGACTACTGGAGTGGGGTGGTCAACTACTCAAGCTGTTTATGTCTACCCTAAATTCCACTAAAGTAAGAAGTTATAGAATAGTCCTAAATAATAGAAATAGCCTGGAGAAAGCCACCTCTTACTGTCTTTACCGAGTAAAAAAATCCTTGTCAAACATCCCCAGAACCATACTGCTACCAGGCTGCTCTGCACACCAGTGGTGGTGGTGCACGGCCACCGGGGCTGGCCCCAGCTGTGCCAGCTACTCGGAGGGCAACTGCTTCCCCAGGATCAGGACAAGCTAGGAATCCAGATACCAGACATCCTGGTTTATGGAATATGATAAATTGTTGAACACCCAAGGCTTGGAGCTACAGTTTCACTTAACATTATACTCAGGGCAATGTTTCAACCTACAAAGTATGTTTTTGGACAAACCCATGCTATACAGTACGAGAGAATAGTACTGTCCCAATGAAGCTTTGTTTCTCCTGCTCAACCATGTCTATGTAAACAAGATCACCAGCACTGTTTCATGCTACTCTTGCTCCAGAATAAAAAGATAGCACTTCCATACCGTTCACAGTGAGTCTGGCCTTGTGCGAGTACGTGGAGCCAAAGTGGTTGGTGATGACACACTGGTAGCGGCCCTCGTGCCCGAAAGTGACACGACGCAGGTGCAGGATGGTGGTGTATTCCATCAACTCCCCATCCTGTGCGCGGACGTGGGCAAAGTTCTCCATGTCGGCGTTGGGCAGGACCTCGTTGTCCTTCTTCCAGGCAAAAGTCATGGGGGAGCTGCTGCTGCTGGCTGCTGAGCACGTGAACCGGATGTCCTTACCCACCACGGCCATGGTCGTCTCTGGCTGGGTGATGATCTGTGGCTTGGGGAAGTCGTCTGGGGGGATAAGGGGCAGCTGTAAAAACTCGGCTCTTAGAACACAGAGCAACCAGCTGCTGTTCAAACTAACAAATTCAGTGAGACACTGAGCAAGGACCAAATCTTTCAGGGTCCCTGTGCATCTTCAGCTCCTTCAGTCATAAGGCAGTCATACCCTGGATTTTTGGTCTCACCCAAATAAAAATCTGGGCGCAATGATCCTCCCTAATGATAGACCTCGATTGAAACAAATCCACCAGTACTCAATTATCAAATCAACCAGCGGCTTCTGCAAGAAGACTGCACTTGCCTTCACTTTCTTACTCTGACAGTCTAGAATGACGAGTCCTGACTCCACAGATCTTACTCCAAAGAAGTGGGGCATGATGCCCTCAAGTGTCAGGAAAAACCCTTGAGAATATTTGCACCTCCATTAAAGCAATAAAAACACTAGCAAAAATTGCCATAATCAACTTTTTCAGAATTCTTGAAAATAACAAAAGGCTTACAACAATCCAGGGAGTGCTGATCAAAACACCCAAATCTCAATAAGGAAAGTGAGCTTTGAGTCATTTTTCACTTATTCTAAGTCCTATCCCTGTCTTTCTAGCTCCATGGTAGTCTAGACAGCAGGAGACTGATTTCTAGAGTTGCCAAATTTTTTTTATTTTAAATGCCCAATTTTGGGGGGGGACCCTCAAAATTTTAAAACATGCAAAGAAACAGGAAAAAAGCACTCAAGAGAAACTGCCCTTGAAGATTCCAGACATTGGATTTACAAAGACTTACATGGTTTAATGTATATGTTCAAAGAACTAATGGGAATCATGTCTACAAGAATTAAAGTATGTGAGTACTTTCTCAGCAAATAGAGTACTAATAAAGAGATAGCAATTCTCAAAATGAGACAAATATAAATTTTGGAGTTTAAAATATAACTGAAATGAAAGTTCACTAGAGGGGTTTAGAGGCTGAATTGAGCTGGCAGGAGAGTGTGAGAACTTGAGACAGGCCAATTGAGATTATCCATTCTGAGAAACAAATAACAAGAAAAGAAACAGTGCCAGAGATTTGTAGGACAGCATTAAACATAACAAAAAATGGGAGTCCAAGAAGTACAGAGTATTTGAAGAAATGGCTCCAACATCCCAAATTTAATGAAAAGCATGTATCTGCCATCAATGAATTCCAAAAAGAGTAAACTCAAATACCCACACCTCGACGCTTCAGAGTCAAACTGTCAAAGACAATGAATCTTGAAAGCAGCAAGAACAGCAGCTCATTGCTTACAAGGGATTCTCAGCATTAACAGCTGATTTCTCATCAGAAACCATGCAGGTCAGGAGGCAGTAGGAAGACAAAGTCAACTACTAATTCTACATGCAGCACCTCAAAAAATGGAGAAATTAAATCATTCTCAAATTTAAAAACAAAAGCAAAAATAACTTTAGCACTGCTTACCATACCTGCCCTACGAGAAATTACTAAAGGGAATTCTTCAGGCTGAAATGAAAGGCCACAACAACTCAAATCCACGCAAAGAAGTTACGAATAATTAAAGGTAACTACATAGGTAAGCACTTACAGACAGTAATATATTTTTGTAACTGTTCTGATCCAATTTAAAATGCAATTATATAAAGCAGTAATTTTAAAACTATTGATGGGTTTATAACATGTCATTTGTATCAATGATAAGGCAAAGGAGGGGAAAAATGGTACTTTAATAGGAGATAAATTTTGAACATGGTTGAAGTTCATTATTAATCTGAACTAGGTTGTTTTAAGATTTTAGTTATAATCCCCATGGCAACTACTAAGAAAATAACAAAAAATTGTAAGTGAAATAAGGGAATTAAAATGGTATACTAGAAGATGTTTATTTAATACTAAATTACAGAGAGTGAGAGATATGTAAGACAAAATAGACTTTAAGACAGAGGTTGCTCTTAGACAGAAAGAATAACATTTATAATATGAAATGGTTCTCTCTCTCTCTCTCTCTCTGTGTGTGTGTGTGTGTGTGTGTGTGTGTGTGTGTGTGTATTTTCAGCACTTTTCTGTGCAACCAAACTTGGATCATGACCACCCTTGGTTTAAAAGATGGCAAAAGCTACATTCCAATAATCCAAAGGAAAAAGGAATGTACAGTTACAAGTGCAGATTTCAGTGGTTTGGAGCAACAGCGGAGTGCAAGTCAACATCAAGGAATTATTTTTACTACAGCAACTGTACTCCTGAGATTTGTTCTTCCTGTATTTAACCTTTAATTCTTGGGTTGGAAAGAAACACACGCTAAAACCCCAGGCTCATACACCCAGTAATTTCACAGCTAGACCCGGGCACCAGAGCCCTCAAGAACACAACTTTCTTCCTGTAATTGATTATTCTGATTTGTAATTCAACCAACTCATGCTCCCGCCTGATTAAATGCATGTTCTCCAGTAACCACATAATGCGGCCATGAGGTAAACACGATGTGTGGTTTCAGTGGGAACAACGTGCCTCCAGCAGCTGGTTGGTAACCATGGGCAGGGGTCTGCTGTGCTCTCAGGAGTCACTCCCATAACAAAGAGTTCCTCTCTGGTCGCCTCGCCCCTCATGAAAACAAAACGAAACAAATATTCAAAAACTGTCTTACCACACACAAATCTTTCTGGCAGCACAGAGAAGATGCTCTGGCCTTTCAGCGACTCCGGGTGGGCACAGGTGGCTGTCACGAAGGCCTGCAGTGTCCTGCTCAGCAGCCACGGGGGCAGCCACTTCAGCTGGCAGTCACACAGGAAGCTGTCACTGCTGATATGGCTGAAAGAAAAACAAAAGGGATTTGGGGGTGTGCCCAGCAAAGGGAGGATGTTTCCTCAGTACCCAGGGTGCGCCACTGCCTCTGATCAGCCTCTGCCATCCACACCATCAGCTGGACTGGAAATGATTTTTCTCACAGTTCCTGTGCACTGACCCCAGCAGCCCTGGAGGTTTGAATAAAACAGAACATCTGCCTCAGTAGGTCACGGGCAGAACCCAGGGCTCTGCATTTCTAACAGGCTCCCAGGTGACCTGGAGCTCACCCTCCTGCTCAGACACTGCCCTGCCTGTGTGACCCTGGGGACACCTGGGACCTCCCAACCATGGAGCAGAGAGGAGTGGCACTGCCCGTTCTGCTTTTCTCACTCTCCGCAGCTACTTGGAGCGCCCAAATGCATTGACTTTGGAATTGAGAAACAAGTTCTGAGGAGGGCTCTTGCGTGAGATGGCGGTTATGTTCTTAGCTGGCAAAGCTGCTTGTTTTCGTCCTTTCCAGTGTAAGCCCTGCCAACGTGCTTCCCTCTGGCTTGTGCATTTATCTCCACACCAGCACGGGGCAGGGGCTAGCAGAATGCAGCCGCGTCCCCTAAATAGTGCTGGTTAGTTAACTGCCACTGCCCAGGGAGCATGAGAATGCACAGCTTTGGCTTTGTGAGGCTCCAACCCAAACAGAGAATATTTTCTTTTTCATTTCTCAGCAACTGAGGGTAAGTTTTTTCAACAGAAATCGGAATTGCCATCTCAGCGGACATTCCTTCCCGAGGAGTCACTCAGAGATAAGTCCACCAAAGATTCTCGCTGCCCTGTTCCTGGAAGACCTCGAGGCCATGAGCTAGAGAATGGCATTCAGTCCACGACAAAGATGAAGACGGAGAGAAGCTGTACGGACTTCCGATAATGAATTGTTCTGGGGAAACAAAGGAGGTGTCGTAAACTCAGAAAGTCCCAAAACGTCTCATAGGCCACTGTCAACAGCGATAGCCTCATTCTGCCACCGGTCTCCTCAGACATCTACCTAGCAACCAAACGAGCAATTCTGTTTTCTTCTATTTCACTCTGACCTTCTAACGAGAGAAAAAGCATCAAACTAGCAGGCAGCAAGGAAGAATGAAATTTAGGCCAGATAACTGAGGCTGAATAAATTAAATAAAATCCACTCTTCTCTCCTGTTTCTCATTACGTCCAGGTTGGTGAGGCATCTTACTAGACTCCTTGAGGAAGCGCTTTGTCAAAGACTGAAATAAGTGACCTCAAAGCCATGACCCCGGGATGCCTGCCCACCTTATGCCTTAAAATCAGCCTTTGAGTTTGTCTCCATTTGACAGGCAGGTAGCTCTGTGCACAGGCACCTGGAGGGCCACCTCACTGAGTCGCTGTGGGTGACAGCAGCTCAGCGCGGGACAATGACAGCCCCCACTCAGCACACGGGGTTCCCAGAAGCGGCTACGGCCCCCACCTAGAGGGCCTCTCTGTAGTCAGCAGGAAAGCCTGGGACGGATGCGGAAATGTAGGGGAAGACACTGGGCTGTCACTGTGAGGCTTTACACACCTGCGTGGGGGATAAGACTCTATTTCATAATGTGCGTCACAGGAACAAACTGAGGAAAAGAAATTTGACATTTGTCCTTGGTCAGAGAGGCATTTCGAAGGGATGCAGGCGCTTATCTCACATTCAGTATGCTTGTTGGGCCTCGTCCCTCGAGAATGTCTTTCCTCCTCGCAAGGCAACCCACCTCAAGGGAGGAGACCAGACCTCAGATGCCTCAGGGTGGAGCGAAGGCTTTCCCAGAGGATAAGTTAGGACCAACAGGACGGATGGAAAGGAAAGAGAGCCGAAGACTGAGGACACTGGCCCCTGACCTCCCCTGGCCCCCAGTTACTTTCAGACAAAGGCTAGGTTGATAGACTGAGCCTTGGGGCTCCGCAGATTCCACTACTCTCCCTCCACCAGCTAAAAACACAACCTTGTCAACTGCTAACTGGCCAGGCCTTCCACGACTCCTGCCTCCAGCCACCTCAGCACCCAGCTGGCTTACATTGTGCATTTTCATGACTCCAACTCAAAGTGTGTTTCTAATCAGTGCTGGTGGAAATTTACCCAGAGGATGACTAAGTGTGCAGTACAACCTGCCTTGATCTGACAGGGAAAGAAAATGACCAAGAGGAATTAACCATTTCTCCATCAGGGGACTGGGCCTGGGGCCAGCCACAGCTGGGCATGCGCACTGACTGACGGGAAACACAGGCCGGGCCAAGGCTGAGCCTCCAGGACCACGCAGAAGCACTGCGGGAGGGTCCAAGCACCTGGAAAGGCTCTGGCATAGAAAACCTGAATTTTTAGGAGGTCAAAAGGAAAATCTCTCCCCTTACAACCAGACTTTTACTTCCAACACTACACTTGAAGTGAACGCTCATGGACTCATCACTTAGGTTTTACGATTAATGCCCTACGCTACTTGTTTGACCATGTACCTATCCATGTACCCATTCTTTGAATCACTTCCTCCTCGTGAGCGGTAGCATCCTTCATCAGAGTGTCTACCCAAATAGACAAGCAAAATGTTGAAGTTGTAAGGAGGGAAGGTGTTAAAGGTGTAGCAGCTTTTTGCTGAGTTCTCAGGGTTCATGAAACCCCCTGCAAGCTCCCATGTCAAGCCAAGACCCTTCTAAGAAAGCATCCTCTGAGCATGAGCGTCTACTCGACACACTCGAATCTTCCAGCAAACAAAACTTTACGAGGCAGGTGCCCAGGCCACCTGCCCTGGCCTCGCTTACCCACAGACACAGGTGTTCATCTGGTTCTCAACTACAGGCCTGTGTCACCCTGTTCCCCATTCCTGCCTTGCCTCAGCTGCATCTACGATCTACCGGGATGAGGACGAAGTCGGGGTGCAAAGACAGTTACCGTGTGCCAATCCAGCATTCTGTCAGCACTTGGAGGAACCAAAGTCACAACTTCAGGGAACTAATGTTACAGTGAGAACTTACTGTCCATAGAATCAGATTAACGTATAGGTAGAAGAAAGGAAATGTGGGTTTTGCTGCCTGACTACCTAGACTAGCTCCTCTGCCAGAGTCAAGGCAACGATAAGCTCTTCTAACCGTTGTCACCCAAAGGCTCAGAGTAGTTTATGGCGGCAGCAACATAACCCATGAACTGCTTTGGGGTCCTTGGCAGTGGGTGTGGGCAGGTGCCATGTCACTGTCTCATAGGTATCTTTGCCACAATCAGTCCACCAACCTCTTCAGTGAAGTCCCTCATTTTAGGACCTTCATATAGATCCTTCATTTTAAGTAAACCTAAAAGATAAAAACTTGTCCTTGACCTAATTATGGAGTGATAATCCATTTTTTAGAAGACAGTTCTTTTCCCATCATCTAGAAGAGCAGTTAGTCAACTATGGCTGGCAGGCCCACTGCCTGCTTTTGTAAATAGGGTTTACTAGTGCAGTCATGCCCACTGGCTTACACGTTTGTAGCCGATTTCTGCTGCACCAGCAGAGTCAATCTGTCATGACAGAATCCGCTGCCCACCAAGCTGAAAATATTACCACATGGCCCTTTAAGACAAAGTATCGTGACCCCCTAATTTAGAGTATACCCCCACGGCATTATTTTTTTAACATACACAATTATTAGCCATCACCAGTATTATATAAAATGAGGTCTAATGCAATTAAGATGTTTCTACTCTGAAATTCTCAGCTTGTGTTAATCAGAGCTACTGAATCCAGGTACTTACAGCTCTTTGAGATTCTTCATCTTCACAAAGGCATCAAACTGGACAGATCTGATTGCATTCTCTCCAAGGTTCCTGTAAAAGAACACTCTTTACATACTTATGCAAAGGAGCCCCAAATTCCCTTTATGCCAGCCACATGTTTGAGCCAAGCAGCTCAGGGAATTTTCTGGATAGCCATGGTTTTGCCCAGAACCACAGATCCTAGCCAGACCCCCGTGTCCTGATTCCACTGTGAGTGGCTATCGCTACACAGGTGCTGAATAGCCCTGGAGCCAAGCCAGTCCTAGAGGGTCTGTCCAGTTGAGTGCTGCTCAGCAAGTAAACAAGCAAAACCCTTCCCAACAGAATTAAGGTCTAACTTGACTCAAAGACTAAGAGTCAAGTACTTAGAGGCACATCTGCCCCAGAGAGTGACAATGCAAATGTCTCCAGGCAGGCTCCATCCTTTACCTCCCAGGCCTTCAGGGGACCACACGAGGAGACCTCCCAGCTCTGCCCAAGACGACGGGCAGTGTTTAGCTGCTTTAGCGGGGGCCTCAGCTGGGGCCAGCATGCAGCACCCTGATGCAGTGGAAAGGAGCTCAGGGGCCTGCGGAGGAGCCAGGGCAGTGGTGAGACGGCAGGAAGAGGAGGGTATTTACCCAAATACCAATTGCACTAATTGAGAGCTCAGTGACTAGCCATATGTTCTCTAACTGTTCCTGGCACAAGCAAAATAAAGGCCAAAGTTGAAGCTGACTTATTTAATGAGAAGGAAGCAGCTGGCGTTTCCAAATAGCCTGTTTCTCAGTTTACAAAGATGCTATTAAATTGCTAGCAGACTTCCCCGGCAGCCACATTTGGCAGGCCTGTGGGCCGGGGAAGGTCTGGCAAGATACTCACAGGTGCTCCAGGCCTTCCAGCCCCGAGAATGCTCTCTTAGCCACGGACTTGATCTTATTTCCAAACAGAGTTCTGCAGTTTCCAAACATCCAGAAACGGGGGGGAAAAAAATGGAGGTGGGGTGGGGGAGGAGACAAGGGAGGGTTGGGAGAGAGAGAACACACAATTAGGGGAGTGCTATCTGTTAAGTCTCTCCATCGAGAGGCAGGTGGAAATCTGACCTGGGCTGAGATTCTGAGCCTGAAGTATGCAGGCCTTCCCTTTCTGAAATGAAATACTTTTCTCTTTATTAGAATTTAGTCATGATGACAGGTTGAAATTGCATGCACTGTCTTGCCTTAAAAAGACCCCTCCCAATGGTAAGTGGAAATCACCTTGTCCGGCACAGGCTACCTCTCTCCAAGGACCACCCAAGGGGGAGGGGGACATTCAGCAACGGCTTAGTGGGGCCGGATCATCGTTTCAGCAAGAAGAAGCAGAGTCAGAGAATAAAATCCAACTCTGGAACTAAAAACTATTACCAATGCCTGAGAACTGTGTCCTGGGGATACAGATTCCCAAAGGAAGCAAGAAAAGGGCAGGAGGCACCTAGGTCTTGGCACCAAGGCTCTCCCTAGCACCCAGGATACAGCCACAAGTCCATCCACCCCCCTCCGCCCCCCGCCCACACACACACCTGCTGGGTACACCAAAGCACCCTAGCCTCCTCAGCAAGAACCTAGATTTTAAATGCTGCCAACTGGCGAAGGTTCATTAAATACGAGAGAGAGAGAGAGAGGTCCTCAAAGGTCATGCTTGTGATGCCCATGGCCCTGGGTGGCCTACCAATGAGAAAGGGCTCCTGCTCCACACACTTCCTATCCCAGCCACTGCAGGCACTCTAGAGAGTTCTTCCAGGAATCAATGTCTGCCCCATGCAGTACACATGGAAGAAACAAGTGCTTCTCCCTCTGCTCTGTCACCCAAAGGACAGTTTGTTTCTGATGGGGAGCACCGAGCGTGTGCTGAATGTTGGGAATGAATGGAATCAACATTCTAGCCTTTCCCTCCTTGTTCTCAGCCACTCTGATGCGAGCCCACCTGGCCATTTCCGCTGAGTCCAGTGGGCCCAGGAACCCCTGCTGGTGGACATGAGAGGGTAAAGCAGACAAACACCTGGGCTCTTGGACTATGCTGTCCAGCAGGGTTAGCTGCAAAGCTCACAGACAATACGGATTGTGGGGCCCACTCCCCCAAAGTCTCTGAATTGTCACGTCAGCTTGGTGGTCAGAGCAGGACCTTTGGACAAAGCCAGCCTGATTAGCCCTTCACCGGGAAGGGGAAGTTCTCATTCAGGATCCCACCAAAAATCAGGAAGGGTCTCAACTAACGGCTAGCTCTGGCTGACACACGCCTGCGTTCAGATCAGAACCCACAAGGTAAGCAGCAAGCCCCAGTCCTCCCCGAAAGGAGGAAAGTGTGAGTGTCGAAGAAAACCAGAGGTGGCAGGGCAGTGCCACCGTCCCAAGCTTTGATCTAACTGCAAAATCAGGTCCTGAAGGCACCACGGACAGAAGGACCAGGACGCTGCTTCCAAGAGACAGGACCACACGTGGGCAGACCCAGGAGCCACAGAGGGAGGCACATTCGCCACCTGCCTCCGGAGCCCACCACGCGCCTGTGTGCCACATCAGGGCGACGCACCACATGGACTCCCTGCCCCCCCACCTCAGGCACAACCTCCTCTCGGGTCCTCCAGTGAGCAGCCCCATCCGTAACCGAGTTCAGCCTTCAGACAAAGTCAGCACTATTTCTGGCTTCCGGAGGGGACGGGGCAGCAAGGCCGAAGCCCCCGCGCCTGCCTTTCTTTTGGAGGCAGCCTGTGTGGATGTGAAAACAACCTCATTCTGAAAATGTTTCCACAACCTCTTTCAATCTGAAGCTTTTATTTTAAAACAAACCAACCAAACACACAGCAGCCCAGCAGCCGGGCTTGGTGGGGCTCCCTGCCCACAGCCCGTCTGTGCGCCCGCAGCCCCACTCACTTAGCACCCTGCCCAGCCCTGCGCCCCAGGACCTAGTAAAACGTTTTGAACTGGTTAGTGAAATCTCCCGTAAACTAAAGTCAGGAAAAAGCTGTGCTTTATTTCATCCATTAAATATTAGTCACATTGACCTCTTTTACAGTGAAGGCAGGCAGTTATTTCTAATGGTGACAATGGCAATAAAACAAATTCTCAATTATGCAAGGGCTAATCATCCTGCTGGTGGACTGAAACAGGTCTGCATGTGCCCTCGGCAGACACTGAGACCTGGGGGCTGTGCTTGAGAAGCTAGTGGAAGGGGCCGGCTCTAGTAAAAGGGGGCACTGTGGAGAAAGGAGAGCGGTGACTGCCAGGGAACGGCCGCTCTTCCACAGTAGGGCCCCTGAGACCTGGCAGCACCTGAGCTAGGGCCCCCAACGGAGCGACGGGAGGTCTGATCTCCCCCACCCAGTGACCCTGGGAAGTCACCAAATACTCTCACACATCTCCCAGCCACCCAATCTAGGGCTCCCAAAGGCTCCTGGTCTCTTGCTAGGGGTCCCTGTGCTGATTAGGAGAGTAGCCGTGACCCGTACGACAGCCTCATCCCCTCATGAACAAGGACTGTCGCGCGCTCTGCTCCACCTTTACTCGGTGAAGACGGGGGCCAGTTTCCCCTGGCTGGGCAGCAGCACGTACCCAGACCCACTCAACCTTGCAGTATTCGAGAAGCCTGCTTTCAAGATCCAGTTCTGCATATTTTCCCCAACACTCCCTTTCACACATGCCACCCATGTGTCACCCAACCCCCTCCCTCCCAAGGAATGCCCCGGGCGGAGCTGGGACCCAGGGGCAGGCGCCTGCATTACATAGTTCCTCTCTGACGCTCATTTGTGCTCCAGAATTCTCCCTTCCCGCCTCATATGCTAACTCCAGGACGGTGCACAGGCCCGAGCCGCTGTTCCACTGTTCTGAAAGCGTGTCTGTGGGGCAGGTGAATATCATCATCACAGGTCAGCTAGAAGGAAGGTCCCTTGCTAGCCTGTAGGGACATCCTCACCTTGCTGGTGAGGAAGCTCAGGTCTGAAGAACTATGCCAATGTCTGTGTTCAGCAGCCAGAGAAATTAAGGGCAGGACAGCCGTCCACCCAGTGTTCACGGAGCGAGGACTTCTGTGGCTCTGCTGCTCACATCTGCCTTTCTTGGAACATCTTAATTAGGTCTGGCCTCTGGCCTGGCTACAAAGACCCCAGGTTCTTGACCAGCAGAGTGACGACTAGAGAGTCCCTCCCGTCTCATGCTATGGCCACTCCCAAAACACCACTCAGGCGCAACAGAGGCAGCTCACACTCAGATGAAAGAACTTGGGGAGCTGACTGCAGCCCCCCCAAGAGGAGTATGTTTCGTGGGCCACAACGGCTCTAGAGGGACAACCTTTCTCCACACTAACATGCTCCCCACTTGCCATGAACTCAGCGGATACCGCCAGCCACTGAATGGGCGGCAGGGTCATGGCCTCGTTTCCAGCTTGCAGAGGGCGCTTGAGGGGGGTGAGTGGAGGTGAGGGAAGCGGCACAGGCTGCCCCTCCCTCCCTGCCTAGCTTGGCCCCACCTACCCAGACCCCCCCCCCCCATCTTTCACAGGGGCCCACTCGGCATCTCCCTTCGCCACGTGCAGTGGTTTGTCAACAGTCATGCGCCAGGGTCCCAGGGGAGCACAGGCTCTCCTTCTTCCCTTCTAACGCTGACGTTTTCACACACCATCATGGACTGGTTGGGTCGGGAACCCCACCTGCCTGCCACACGGCTGCAACCCCCATCAAATCACGCAACCTGACTTTTGCTCTACCTTGACTTACTTCCTGTTCCACAGCTTTGATGTGGTTCCACAACCAGATGTCTGGCCGCCCAAATCACTTTTTTTTTTTTTTAAATCCAAGGAGAGCCTCTTTCTTCTGCATCATAACCACTATTCCATCCTATCCGAATATTAATTGCACATATATAATCACATTAAGGAGCTGTTGTTCTACTTTCCTCCAACTGTGTGCATCTCTCTTTCGAAATATGTTCAGAGCTCCCATCCCCAAGTCTGAGCTGTAGGGCTAATGGGGGGGGAGGCTGGAGAATGAATGTTAACAAGTCCCCAGAGTATCAGGCCCAAGTCAGCATGGAGCCCACTGCTTTCAGGAAGTCCATTCAAATGACAGCACCACACAAGTGCGGAGCATGGGGGCTTATGCTGAGTTCTTGGGACTTGAGGCAGAACCGCAAAACTAGCCCCACAGCTGAAGCAGGAGAAACACCAGCACACAATTAGGACGTGGCACCAGGCCATGGAAACAGGCAGATTTCTGCAGAACCAGGAGCCTATACCCCAAGGGCTGCCAAAGAAGAGCCTGCTGGAAGCCAGGGAACAAGAAACAGCTTCAGGGTCCACTGCTGAGGGATGCCATCCATTGTCTGTCCCCTGTTCCCCTTCCCCCCCAAATTCATGAGATGTGCTGAGGCACACCCTGGAGCTCGAAGAATTTGATCAATTCGGGCCCAGCCTTCCCCTTGTGCTTTCTGGGGTCTTCCCAACCTCGTAGTGTGTGAAAAAGGGCAGGGACAGGAGATTTTTAGGGGATGAACAGGCAAGCCTGACAGCTGTGTCGACAAGCTGTTAGAATACGGGATGCTCAAGACAAGATAGAGTTCCCAGAGGGCCAAATACTTAGTTTCACTCAGAACCCTCAGAGTATGAAAGGTGTGAAGAAGCCCACTTTCCCAAACCATTTAGAAGCCGATAACTGTACAGAAGACTGTCCCCACCGCAGGCTTCCCTAGAGCCTGCACTCAGCTGGTGTTTTCAAATTTATTACTTTATATTCTTACTCTGCTTGGAAGGCTGTCCCTGGACTAGGCTCAGGGAAATGGGGTGATGACTGGCTTGTCTTGTCCTCCAAACCCTCCCTCTGAGTCGCTAGTATACAATAAAAATCACTCCAGTCCCTATGGCCCTGTGCCCTGGGCCACATCTGCTAAAGTCCGGGTAAGATGCAGAGAGAAGAGGATGGGTGAGAGACAGTGGCTTGGAAGCCAGACTGGGGAATCCTGACCCTGCCACCTACCTACTCTGTGCTCTTGGATAAAACCCCTTCACCTGCTTCAAGGACAGAAAGGCTGCAGGGGAGCCTGCCCTCACCAGATCATTAGGTACCGGTCTCCGTGGAGTCCAAAAGTAGAATGGTCATATTTGGTAGGATGAGGTAGGTTACTTTTTGAGTCTGGGAACACTCAAAAATCTTTCCATATAAATTAATGGTAATAGCATTCCCAGACCTAAAAAGTAACCTATCAAATAGTAATGTTCTACTCTTGGATAGCAGGGTAATCCTGTACAGCACGCCCACACACAATGCCTAGAAGAGTAACTGGCAAATTCTAGAGCTTAAAACAACAAAAAGCCAGCCGGAAACTTTGAATAAAAGACAGCCATTACACCACACTTGGTAATGACTGTTTCTGTTCAAGTTTGTGATTGACATAAAAAATATTGACCAAAGCCTCAAAATCATCAAGAATTACTGAACTTTTAAATATTTTACACAATTTCTAGAAACTGAGTAAGCGGGTAAGACGCCTTTGTGGTTGTTTCCACATCCGTCATGAATTAAAATGGAAAGAGGATCTCAAGGGATGCCAAACACCAGGTCTTGAGAGCCAAAGAAGCCAGCGCCCAGGGCAGCACTGAGACCCTTGGCCAGGGAGAAGTTGGGAGTGAAGCCTCCTGCTCTTATTCAGGCTGCTCTTCCCAAACAAAAGAAGACACACGTGGCCAGCTCCGCTCCGCCAGGCCCAGAACAAAGGCAGCTGGGCGGGCCTGCGCCATCGCCAGCAGAGCTCAGAAGCAGGATACTCACAGCTTGCTCAGGCTTTCCAGTCCTGTAAAGGCACCGCTGGTGTCCTCTATTGTACCAGCTATCTCATTGTGGTCCAGGTCCCTGGGGAGAAGGAAGAACGAGAGCTCACCAAGCAGTCTCTGCTCTCAGCACATTCTTCGACACCAAATGGGAAAACAGGTTCACACCCACTGGGTGCAAGACACCCAGGGGTGTGCTACCTGTGCAGATGCCACCCAGGAGCAGGAGAATCGCTACCATTGAGCCCCAGGAAGCCCACTTTCGCACGCTTTGGGTTGCTGCCTGGCTTTCTGAGGCTTCAAACAAAGCTGACATAGGCCTGAGACCTGGAGCTTGCCTGGCTCCATCTGCCACTTCCCAGTCACCTCAGGTTGAGTCCCAGGGGAGGGAGGAGGTGTGGACAGCACAGCAGAAAACAGAGCAGACATCTGGCCACTGGCACTGAGAATCAATCCACAGGGTTCCTAAAGGTTCCTGTCTGCTCTCATACCCACCAGAGTCCCTTTTCTGGTACTTTCTGCAGAAATGAAGGCACATGGAGGACAGGGACAGCAAACCAAAAGGTCCCAGCACATGGACCCCCACGCTGGGAGTGGGTGTGGAGCCCGGAGCCCCCGGCCTCTCTCAGGGCCTGCGCAGGCGCCGATGCAGAGCCAGGGCCGACATCTGGCTGCTGAGTCAGACTTGTGACCCACTTGAGCAGGGGAGGGGGCCAGGCCAACTTCTCAGCCCAGTCTCCTCCAACAATGCAAATCACAAGGCTGATGACTCAGCTTCCTCCCCAGCTTCCTAGGGCAGGTCAGAGTGCCAGGCCAGACATCCCACCTGGCGACCGGGCACCATTCTGCCACACGGTCAGCCCTCTCTAGCTTTGCTCAGTCTTCCCGATCCCTACACCCGTCCCAAGTCTGGCAAAACAGACACCAGGAACAGACAGGGATGCTGCTCATGGCTCCCAGGAGAGTCAGCGGAATCAGGCTGCCAGCAGGGAGGGGATCTCTGACTGAAAGTGCGAAGCTTGCTGTGACCTTTATTTTACAGCAGGAAGCTCAAAGAGCCGACATTCTGCCGCTGGAAGGACCTTCTTTTAATGGGTTTCTCCCTATTATCTTCATACTAAAAAAAACCCAGGGACCCAGGGACTGTGGCTTTGTATGCCTGTCTCCCTGCTCCTCACCCGGGTGCCAAAGCTTTTCTCTTCTTTTTGGCCTGCTCAGTCAGAATGTTCCAGGCCTTGTTATTCAGGCCTTGCAAGGGCTTGAATAGCCTGGCCTCCAGCTCTTTCACACGCCATAACAATGGCCTGGCATTAAAGCCTACACTGCCCTCTCTGCCAGGTGCAAGTGCAAAGGGCTTCCTCCCTATCACCCTGAGCAGGGCCCCTCTCCCAGTGGGCGTGCCTGGGAGAACACACTAGCATTTTCTGACAAATCCCAAATGCCCTTCTCTAGGGGCTTCACACTGGTAGCTGCCTGAAAGTTCTCTGAAGTCAACAATCAAAAACTTCTATGGAAGTCCCAGAAAGCACCCACCTTGTGAAATGAGCCCTAATGAGGTTCAAGGGCCTTGTAGACCCTGGCTTTGCTAAAGAAGCCCAAATGCCAGCCCTGAGACCAGCCTCGGTGTTCTCCCAGCTTGGACAGGAGACAGTCAGGACTCGGAAAAAGGGAAGTCAGAGTGGGGGGATTCAAGACCGGAAAGACCGGCCTGTGGCTGCTGACCTGGCTGTGCCAGTGCCCAGCCTGGGGCGCTTTCCCCCACCACAGGCCCCCAGCACCCTGCCAAGTACACTGCAGTGACTAGGGCTTGCTAAGCACAGTTTTTTTAAAGAGTGAGAGACACTGTTCGGTTCAACCGATTCTCTCTCAGTTGATCACACACAGCAGGTCAGTTTGGGATCCTGTCCTGGCCCCATGACAATGTGAAGGGAACTCGTCTAAGCACATGGTTGCTGGATTCTGTTTTCCCAGACAGGGGCCCCTTCGTTCCGTCAACCCACAGAGAAAGACGTACAAGATGCGTAGGTTTTTCAGTCCCTTGAAGGCACCTTCCGCGATGTGGCTGATGGAATTGTGGCTCAGGCGCAGGACGCTCAAGCTGCTCAGGTCGGCCAGGCTTTCCTCGTCCAGTCGGGTAAGATTGTTGAACGACAGAATCCTGAGGAAAGGGAGGGGGCAGACGTCACAACTGGGCCTGCACCCATCTAGCCTGACCCCTGGAAAGGTCGTGAAAGTCACGGAGATCAGGAAGCCTGTTAAACTGTGAGGCCTAAACAAGGTCATACACAGGAGAACCCAGAAGGCTCCCACATTTTCGTGCTGCTATTCAAGACCGGCGTTAACTCAGGCCCTGAAAGACTCCGGAGGCAGTGGCCTGAGACATGACAGGACCCCAGGAGGTTCTGACAGTGAGCAAGAGAGCCAGGCGGACTCCCGACATCGACCAGTAGAGGGCACCATGAGCCGGGAACAAGCTTTCCTCAGGGCATCTTGCCTTACCTGGGCCGGTGCCCCCAACTAGTCTCCTTCCAGACTCCCTGACCCCATCCAAGCCAGCTTCTTAGCATGACCCCCTCCTATAAGCAGGATGGGGAATAAGCCTCAAACCACACAACTTCCCTGAGCATCAGAATCAACCTTTCTCCCAGCCAGCACCTCTGATACAGCCCGTTGGTTAATTAGCATTTTAGTTATTTATCATTGAAAAATGGGAAATCTGGGCTGGAGCAGGAAGCAGCAAAATAAATTCAAAGATGGATGAGTTTTTAAAGTTGGCAGGGAATAACATTCTTCCCCTCTTGGAGAAATAAGTCACGGTGTCTGTCAGTCTCAATGGCCTGGCAGGAGATCAAAATTACATCCTCACCTGCAATTAAAAGAATCTGGCTTAGAGACGGGGTGGGAGACATGTGGGAAAGCAGCCTGAAATCTGGCCCTGAGGTTGCTTGGTTGTCAGGCAAACGGCTGGGACTGGCCAAGGCCCCTTCCGTGCCCTCCTGGGCCTCTTCTAGAGGGCAGAGAAGACGGCCTCACGTTGCCCACCAGTCAGAGAGAGGCAAGGGTAGGAAGCACTTCACACTACAACACCAGACCTCCCATGACTCAGGAACTGCTCTGTACCCTAGAAGGACTGGCTCAGGCTGGGGGCTGAGAAGACCTCACTTGCTTCCCTCCCCCGGCTCCCAGGCCTAGCCAGAAAACCACAGTTCTGGGCATTGCCTAGTGTGCTCACGGCCCGAGCAAAGAAAGACCTTGCCAACAGCCATCCAATGTCACATGAGACCAGAACCTTGCCTTGCTGGATCAGGAAGCTGACCGAAGGGTTAATACACACACGCTTGTCTACACACAATCAGAGGAGATGGAGTCCAGGAAAGAGGCAGGACTATTGATTTTGCATTCAGTAATGACAGATTTCCTGAAATACAAATGCCGGCTAATACGCAGTGGGTATGTAGGGTAAAAACACAGAAGAACAGATTAAAAACACCAACTATAAGATTCAACATTAAGCACCTCTGAAGTCTGCTTAGGGAGGTCATGGGGAGACAAGACAGGCTTGTTACATTTAATAAAAATTCACATCAGTGGGTGAATTTTTTCCTATCTCAAGCTGAGAAAAAAAGAAAATCCACCCAAGCCCTCAAAAAAAAAAAAAAATTAAAAAAAATGCTGGGCTAAAACAGAATTGCGAAAGCTCGAGCATATTAAACTGAAATAAAACGAAGCTCTGTTGTTTCCCCCCAAAATGACTGATCTTCTAGAGGCAGGACAGAAAAAAAACATGGCAGGCTATGTCCACTGAGTAAGTGGCAACGCTGCCTTCAATATTGAAGCCCCCCACCCTTGCAGGATGGCCCAGGAGGTCTGCCAGGGGCCTGAGGCACTGTCCAGGAGCCTGCCCCAAAGAGGGGGCCACGCATCATTAGGTGAAGCCTAAGCACAAGTCCATGTTGGTGCAGGAGCCCTGCTATCGGGCAGGGGACGCAAAGGGGGAAAGAAAGGGAAGGAACCAGGTCCCAGGAAGAAGGTAGACACTACAAGGCTGTGCATTTCTCCCACCACCGGTGTGCCGCCGGCTCTCAGGTTCCCTGTCCTTTCTGGGTTGGAGCCCTGCTAAACCCCTTCACTGAGGAAACCCATGAAACATGGTGCACCCGAGAATGTAGAGCGGCCTCACAACAGCTGCAAGGAGAATACAACAAAGCACTCTCTCTCAGGAAGCCTAAGTCCAGGGAGGCAGTGGGGCAGAGGCTCCCTGCAGGGACCTAGGGCCACCCCTGAAGCCCCCGCTACTCCGAAAGATCAGGGTCTGGGGTTCGGCTCTGGGTGGGCTGGCTGGCTGGGCTCCACTGTCCCTGCAGAAAGGGCTGCTGCCAGCCTGCCTCTCGGTACCTGCCCCTGAGCGCTCCCTGGGCTCCGGGGGGTCCCGCTACGGGCAGTGTCTGAACACTGCCGAGCAAGCCAGAGGATACTCACAGCTCGTGCAGCTTCTGGCAGAAGCTCCAGCCATCGCGGTTGATTCGAGAAATGGCGTTGTTGCTGAGATAGAGCTGGTGCAGGGCAGTGAGGCCGTAAAGCGAGCCGCTGTTCACTTCCACCAGGCTGTTGTACTCCAGGTGCCTGCAATGACAGCCACGTGAGGGATGGAGACCCACATATCTACTGAACTCACAGCAAAACAGCAGCCGCTCTGCAGACACTGGTCACCTGGCTCTCACGGTGCACGAGAGCGCGTGGGGCCTGCATGCGTGCATGGTGGTGGTGAGAAGAGACGGGAAAACCAGTAGGGTGGGAATGAGTGTGCCAGCTAGCTCAAAAATTTCAGCGGGCAAGAGGAAAGTTTACAGAAGTGACCTGAATAAAGTAAATCATGCAAGCAGAGGCTGAAAGCGGGGCAAAGTCCATTACAGGAAGGGGGAAGAAGACAGACTCAGAGGGAGCGCTCATCAGGATCCCTAGCTCCCAGGGGAGGAAACTGGCCCCGAGAAGCCAGGTAACTTAAGCTGTCATAGCTCAGCAAGTAGTCAGGGGCCAGATTCAAAACCCGGGCTTGGCAAACTGAGTCCAGTCTCTGTGCCAAGACACATGGCATAGACAAGTTGGGCTTAGACAAGTTGGATTCAAATCCCAATTTTGCCAATTTGCTGGTTGAGGTCAATGAAGAGACAAGACAGACAGGTTTGGTCCACTGAACAATAATTCACCTCAGTGGGCGGATGTATGTAAGATGGAGATCTCCAAGGATATCTACCAAATTCAAGGCAGAGGAAAACATGCTGTGACTTTAGCACCACCCTGAGAACTTAGCTCCTACCAAGTTTTAAGCAAAGATGTTACAGCCCTGCTTCTTGACGCAGCACAGCCTGGTTGAGGACGACTGGAACCCACATGACTGGCCTCTGAGTAAAAGTTACTAATTCAAATGTTGCTGTGTTCAACAGGACAAGAGCTTTGAGCAACCAGGCTTTGCTTTTTATCCATCTTTCCACCACTGCTCAAAAGGCCAAGTTCTCAACTTAAAAGTAACTTCTAAGGCAACCCATTACCCACAATCTGTATGAGTCTGTTCAACATAAAAACTGAACCACAGGTGCCAACTTCATTTTCTTCTCAGAATTCTTTTAACCTCAGCCCACCCAGCACATGACACACCTGGATTTCAAAGTCAAAAAGAGCATTTTTTTTAATGATATGTTTTATGTATTTATTTATTTTTTTAAAGATTTATTTATTTATGCATACAAGCTGGGGTACAGGCCAGAGGCGTGGGGAGGCTAGAGGGTTCACCAGAGACAGAGTGGGGAGCAGAACAGACAGATAGATGGAAATACACTGCTGAGGGGAGCAGTGGGCGAGGCAGGAGAGGTCTGCCACGCCATGTGGGAATCTCCCTGCTGGGCGTCGAACTCGCGTTGCCGCTGCCGACAACTCCACAGCGCAGTGCTTAACCTCTGCGCCACCAGGGAGGCCCCAAAAGAACATATTTAAGGATGTCAAGTAAAAGTGTTCTCAAATATGTAAAGACAGAGGCACAGCTAGCCAGAGGAGGATGACAGGGAAACGGAGGAAAAACCACACAGCACCCTCATGTCACAGTGTGTAGGGGGGACGGTGTGGCCTCAATGGAGCTGGACTAAGGTTTCTGCTGTTTTCAGTTTCATCGTGATCAAGAAAAGATATAAATGTGGTGCCATAACCCACACAGACCGGAAAGGAGTGGCAGGTATTCTGAGCAAGTTAAATCACTGACTGTAAAGTAAGAAATCTCGAGTTAACCAGTCAGATAGCAACACAAGTGGGTTAACTTGGAAACAGCCTCCAGCACAATCAACCAAGCAAACAGACCCAAGAGTGGAGTGATTAGGAATGATTAGGAGTGACTGAGCGGAGTGACTGCCTTTTGGAGAGGAAGTGGGAAGAGCTCAGGGGATGAGGGGACCTGCAGTGGGCAGTGACCGCTTTTCTTTGTTATCTGACTGTATCCAACTAGGAACGCATGTCCCTTTTGATTAAAAATAAACAAATTTAAATGTCTGAAAGTGGGCGGCAGTCACTGCCTTTGCTATATGCTTTTTGCTGTCTATCAGCGTGGCAACAACTGCACACATCTGGCTAGAAGAGTGCTCCCTGGATAAAAGTGGAACATCTGTACTGAGTGGCTAGATTAGCTCACAAAACATAAATAAATCTCCCAGGATGAACTATACAGTTCGGGCCCACCTGCACATCAAGGAAGACTGTCAAGCCCAAAAGGGGAGAGAGGGAACTTCCTGTAGTGTGTGGGAGAGGGGAAAGGAAGTGGGAAGGGGGCCCACTCTATAGTCTCTCTGTCACTAAAGAAGCAGAGGTGGGGGGGGGTGGAGGTGGCCCCAGTAAATGGTTACCTTTTCCGTTTTCATCAACCAACTTACTTAATCCATTCAAACTGCCCCCAGAAGATTTTCCTAACCTTTGAGGAAAATGCCATAGAACTGGTGTGGTCCCCAAAGACACAGAATCGGGCTCTGCAGAAGTTCCAAAAAGCAGGCTGGGCCGTGGGACCCCACTGGGGTAAATGAACATTCACAAGTGATGAAAACAGACCAGGAAGCATGCTCAGCACCCAAACAAAGGAGCCAGGCCCCACACTTACAGAACATGCATCTTGGACAGCCCCCAGAAGGCCCCATCTGTCAGCTTGCTGATGTTGTTTCGCTGAAGCTTCAGCACCTCCAAACTGTCGAGCCCCTGGAACGTCAAGCCCTCGATGAGCCGAATCCGATTCCGATTGAGGTCCCTAAAAAGATGAAGCCTCTGGTTCAGAGCATTCTCTACCCACACCATTTAGGCCCATCCTCACGCAGTCCCAACTGGGTCTAAGCCAGCAGGGAAAATCAGGGCTAGAGGGACTAGTTGAGCCAGCATGCAGAGCAGGCCCATGTATGTCTCACAGCTGTTCCTGGCACCATCCAGGTGCCATCAGTGATGGGGTCACTGCTAATGGCTGAAAGATGGAGGGGGGGGTCGGAGCTCTCCAGAAGCTGGCCCTGCTGTGCCCCAGGGTGAGCAAGCTCTCACATTTCCTCCGTGAACGTCCATGACTCTGCAGTGAGGTGGTGGGCATGACTCAGGATGGGAATTTTTTAGGTGAGGTGTCTCTTTGCTGAGCAGCTGAAAAACCACAGCAGATGATGCCTCAACATGGGAAAAATCTAACCCTTGGTATCAAATGACAATGACATATCCCACGCTCCACAATGAACAGGGTCTGTACTTTGGAGAAATGTTAGGCATGTGGGGGAGCAGAAGTTCTAGATACATCACAAAGCATACATATTTGGCTTGGACCCCAGCATGCTAAAACCTCAGTTAAGAGGTCAGGAATCTGGGTGGGCTGGACCCAGTTGTAAAACTGGGGAAGGTCAGGAGAACACAGGGCTCAAAAGCCCTTGGTTTCCACCTAAATGCTTGTGCAGTGTCTTATGCCCCGGCCTCCCACAATCTCTTGGGCTTCTTCAGGACTATAGCAAGTGGAACCCGGATCTACCCCCAGGGGTGAGACCGACAGTGAGGGTACTGGTGCTCCCGGAAGTCTCGCTAACAAACTAGTCCTGAACAACCATTTTGTTACATTTAAAGCAAATCTCCAATACTGACTTATTTTCCTGAATTACACTCTTCTGCTATAAAGAATATACAGGGGGGGAAAAAAAACCCCAAGAACAGCTGATCATGCTTCTTAGTTACCAGAGTGTTCTTGAATCTAAACCCTATGTCCATGTGGGAGGGCACTTGGCCTTGATGATCAAGAAACCAAACAAGGGACTCCCCGGGGCCACAACGGGTTAAGTCTCAGTGCTGTCAAGCTATTACCAGCCACTGCAGCATGAGTTCAATCCCCAGACAGGAAGCTAAGCCACATGGCGCAGCAGACCTCTCCTGTCTCCCCCATTGCTCCCCTTGGCAGTGTATTTTGTTCTGCTCCCTACTCTGGTGAATCCTTTCACTCCCCCACACCTCTGGCCTACACCCCCATTCTTGTATGTGTAAATAAAAAAATAAATCTTTAAAAAAAGGACAATTAAAAAAAAAAGAAAAGAAACCAAACAAATAAATCCTTTCTTTAAAAAGAAATAATGACTGTGGGGCATTTTGGCGATGAAGACAGTTCATCTCTTGCTTTTGCTACTTCTGGCTACACTTACTCTCAAAGTGCTAATGAAGCGCTGGACACCTTTAGGTCACAGCACAGACTACATGGGTGCCTTTGGGAAAAAAACAAAGCCTTGAAGAGAAATAAGGAAATCAACCCACACAGCCTGTGTTAGCCAGAAGGAGCTGGAATTTCATTTGAGAAAGTGTCAACGAAGAAGAGCATATATACACTCAGTGGATCTTTTTCTCAGCCCGAGGCCGCCCACAGGCAGCAGACCCAGCTTTTAATTTGTTTTTATTAGGTGTTGCCACAGGGTCATTAATGATAGTTTATGCAGAGCCTGACCAGGGGGAATGAGGAAGGGGTCGCATTTGGTACAAGGTCTTCGGGGAAATCTGGCTTCCATAAAGTCTGGCTAACCTTAATTAAAGTGCAGGTTTCTGTACTCACAGTTGTGTCAGCCTGGGTAACTTGAAGGCTTTCACAGGAAGCTGGGTGATCCTGTTTTTGCTCAGCCGGAGTGTCAGCAATGACCTTGACAGACCATCAAATGCTCCTGACTCCAGGGTGCTGATCCGGTTGCTGGCCAGGTTGCTGGGATGATTCGGGAGGGAAAACGCAATGGTCAGTGGGAGGCCTTCCTCACTTTGCTACAAACACCAGACCCAGCTGATTGGGAGCATACGCTGAAACACAGAATGGGCTCCGTGAGACAGCCGTTCCCCTGTGGCTATGAAACCTATTTTCATTCCTGGATGGTGGAGGCCCTTCAGGCTTGAAGGCTTCAAACTTGTCTTATTTCTGCCCAGAGCACAAGGTGCTCATGGCCAGTGGATTGTCCCTGGAGGACGGAAGTGAGAGTCAGTGACCTCTACCCCCAGACACCTACCAGCCTGCAGGGTATGCACCCTGCAGCATTCCCTCCTCAGCAAGACTGCCCAAGGGTTAGGGCTCAAGGCTAGTGGGAAAAGCCCCAAGAGTGTGGGCAAGAATAGAGAAGGTTTCATTATTTAGAGAAAGAGTCTTTAATTTTAAAATGAGTCTCTCATGATTTATGTAATGAATGTGTATAAAACAATCCACTTGAATAACTTTACCTACAGCAAAGAAACATTAGTTGCAAGAGACCCGCAAAGAGTCCCTTTAGAAAACAAGCAACACCTCAAAGGTACCACTGCCGACAGGCTTATGTGTGGAAGGGGCGCCTCCCCTCAAAACACACTGTCACATCAGCTGAGGTCCAGGCCTCCCCTCCTGTGTGCGTTATACCAAGTAACAGAGACATGAAAGAGAAAGGGGAGGGGCCATGTGGTGTTACCCCAACACCTATCTTTCTATCTTCCTGGGACAAATGCTCTATGTTGTGGCTTAAGCAAAAAGGAGAAAGACGAGAAAATTCCACAACAGAGATGGGCTGGGAATAAGGCGTGTTGATCGCTCCCCCTGGCAGCAGCCCAGGACAGGGCACATGAGGATTCTTTAAAAATGGGGCTGGACTGTTTGTTCTTTACACTCCAGATTAAAGAAGAACAGTGTGTGTGATGAAGATAAACTGGTCTGTGTCTGCCAAACAGAAAATCACCCTGGCTTTCATGCAGAGAGAAGGTCACTGCAATTCAGTTAGCAGTTGGTGGTTTCTTTGTCCCAAGCAAGGAAGTGCAAGGTGACAGCGGGCACCGCCTTTCTGAAAGTGTCACAGGCTGCGTGTGCCTCCGTGCTCACAGACAGGCCAAGGCCCTCTGTTTCCAACTGGTGGCTTGATGCAGCCTAAGAAACCACTGCTTTCCTAAGGGGCCCTGGAAAATCTGTGTGTCAATCCCTCCCTTAAAAAGACGGGTCACAAAAACCCTTAAACCAGCCTCAAAAATCTACTCTAAAATTACTCAGGAACATTAAAAATGCCGGGAATGAAAACTCATGACATTTGAAAAAGCTGCTTTAACCTGGATTTTCAGTTTCTTCCCCAAAGCAGCATTTTCCTAGCAACAGGCAGTGAGTTAAGTAGGTTCTGTTTTTCCTCCTGTCTACCATCCACTGGGTGTGAAATGGGGCACTAAGATGGGTAGTAGAGAAACAAACCGACGTAGCAATCTAGAAGGCCCCTAGAACCCACAGAATAATCAACAGTATGTTTAAATAGTGCATGATGCTAGCAGGGTACCTCTGGCAGATGAGGTCTCATCAGAGAGGCTTCCCTGCAGTGTCCCTTGTCCACCCCCAAGTCTTTTCTCTAATCTTTCCTGGGAGGTTGCCAGTGAGTAAGCAAGCAGGCTTGGTAGCCCAAATAGACCTGGATTTGAAGACGAGAACCTCCCCTCAGGAAGTGAGTCTTTCAGGCCACTTTACCTCTCTCTGCCCCAGCCCCCTCACCCATCTGTACAGTCAGAACGACACTGCAACGTTGGGGAATATTCTCTGAATAGGCAAACAGAAGGCAGTGGGTTGGCTGCCCTCTGCGAGGAGCCCCTCCCGCAGACTCGGCCAAGCCCCTGCACCCAGACCTGGTGCACTTACAGCTCCTTGATGGGCAGTCCGTGGGGGAAGCAGGTGCTCCGGATCTCCGTGAGGTTGTTGGAACTCAGGTCCAGCACTTCTAAGGAAAGGTAAGCCTGCAGCTGACTCCCTTCCACACTGCGAATCTTATTGTGTTGCCTAAAACACACAGAGAAAGGTGACTTGAATGTGACTTTTAGCAAAGAAACAGATTTCCCCTGTTGCTTCTTTTAAACACTTTCCCCTTAGCTATTTTGTTCTTTCAGAAAATTATAAATGCAGTTATAAATGCAAAATTATAAAAGCAGTGACACTCAGAATAAGATCTCCCATTCTCTCTATCACGTATTACCTGCTGGCCAGGTGCTAGAAAGAACATCAATTTCTGTGTCTGTGGCAAGTTCTAAGCATGGCTGCTCTCCCTGAAGGCCAGGACACAGGTGGTGCAGCAGATGGTGTGGGGACTCATGCGGGTGACTCCCAGAAAGGATGTGGGGTGAGTCCAGCCAGCTCCTAAAACAATTTTGATCTGGAATCTTCAGAACCTAGTCCCACCCTGCCACTGACAAGGCTGCAGGTTTGAGACCAGATTAATCCCATTTAACACATCCTTACATACCTCGCACTCACTGGGCCCTGCCCTGCGCCAGACATGGAGACAGGGAGGTGAGACTTAAAAACAAGCGAGAAGAGAAAGCCAAATCCTGTCACCAAGTAAGGGAAACAGGAACTCGGCTGCTTGGTCTAACTGGATCCCACGAACCTCCTGACTTGGTCCTTTGAAAGCTTTGCTCCAAGGTTTGGTGCCAGCAAGGCACAAGGCAGGTTTTCTATGAGCCAGGCAGATGGGTAAAGGAGGAGTCCTGGAGCCCTCGGTGGCTTTTTCAGGCTTTTAATGTTTTTCTACATCATTTGCAGAGAGGCAACCAGGTGCAGGGCAGGCAGGCGGGCCTGGGGCCAGGAGACCTGTCAGGTGCGAATCTTCTCTCTGGGCTCTTTTGGGGTCTCTCTGCTGCACCCCGTCGCACGGTCCTCTGCCGCCAGGCTCTGTTCTCTCCTCTCTGTGCTGACTCTGCTCCTATATGCTCGGCCTCCAGGCCTGGGGCGCCCACTCACGCACGCGCACAACACACTCCAGGTGCCGCCATCAGGCAGGCGTGCAGGACTGCAGGGATCTATCATTGATGCTAATGGCGGGAGGGCGGGAAAACCTGGTAACTTCATTTACCCTATACTAGGTTTCTCATCTGGAAAATGGGGTCACAACCCTTTGTTTCGGGGATATGAAACCACATAAACCATCTGGCCAATGTTAACATAAGTGATCAGTGTTTGCCCTCCAAGAAAATTATGCTACCACCATGTCTTATTGGTACTTTCAATCCTCTTTCTGCCAAATCCACAGTCTAATGGAGCACCCAATATCTGCTAATGAGGAGAGGTAGCAAATGCTAACCAAAGCTGGAAGGGACAGCCCCTTCAGAGGCTTGGCTCTGCCTGGCAGATTCAGCTGCCACAGCCATAGTCCCAATATTCAGATACTTGAAAATCTGTTGAATGGCAGAGGTGGGTCTCTGGGCTCCAGGCACGTACTCAGGCCAGTTTCTGAGTAAACAGTGGCAGGGTCTCCGGCCAACACAAGTAAGCCCGGCATCACTTACTGAGTGGCATCTCTTTTAAACAAACACTTGACCAAATCAGTTCCAACAGCCATAAACAAGGCCCTTTCCCAGAAGCTCTGGGGTTTCTCATGGACTCCTTTTTTTTTTTTTTAACAAGTCTCCCAGGCCCTAAACCCAAAAATTCATTTACCAGGGCACAACTGCACACAGCAAAATCTCCCCAGAATGAAAGACCACTTTCCCTTTCCAATCCTTCCCAGCCGCCACCACCCCCCCAGCTACCTCCTTTGAGTTCTTTACTAAGTTCTTAATAGTCTCTTCAGTTTTCTGACTCCCAAAGAAAAAGGAAAGAAGAAAAGAAAACTTTTATTATGTAAAGTACGGGAAAAAAAGAACAAGAAATAAAGGCAAACGAGTTGAGTCTTATCCAGGAACACTGAATGCAGGGAGCCAGCCAGAGGGTCTGAAAAAAAAGGGGGGGGAGGCACCACTGGCCCCAAGTCACACAAAGAGGGACACAGTAGAGGGCTGTGGGACAGCTATGTGCCCCGACACTTCTCCCACCACATTGGCCTTCCTCCCCCACCTCCTCCACTGTCTTCTCTGTCTTTCAACTTCTTCCTCTTTCCTTTCTAGTCAGTCTATTTATTAATTGAATCAAACATTCTGGCCCCTGCTCTATGCCTAGGGCCACACTGAAGGAAAGATACTGTCTCTTTCACACACTGGATAAAGTTCCACACTTACACAAGAGACTGTGGTGGAGATGAGAAACAAGAGTGTGTGGGAGAGGGGGTGAGGCAGCAGGATGGGTGAACTGTGCCTGAGCCAGAGGGGGGCAGGGCTGAACTCTGCCCGAAGAGGTTGCTGGGACAGCTCTGGAAGGCAGGTGATGTTCCTGGGGAGAGGACAGTTTTGGGGAGGAGGCTGATGGAGGTGGGACACAAGCAGGACCCCATCAGTGACTGCTTCAGGGGCCATGCTGAGCAGTGGAAGGTGTGTCACAGCAGCCCACGTAAGAGATGTGCAAGACACACCACAGAGAATAACAGAGGGGCTCTGGGACCTGGAGACTAGCACGGGTACATCAAACAGTGATCGGTCCTTAATTTTCTAGCTTGCAAATGTTACGATATCAGTTTAGCAAACTGCTAACTAGGCCTTCTGTCCTTGCCCACGTACGGAATTCCCAGCCCAGCAGCCATAGATGGTGGTAAGACACCCCACACACTGAGAAGAAACATCTGCAAATCACATGTCTGATAAAGAGTTGACGTCCAGAATATATAACGAACTCCTACAACTCAAGCACAAGAAAAACAAACAACCCAATTAAAAAGTGGGCAAAGGACTTGAAGAGACGTTCCTTCAAAGAAGATCCAGGCCTGGCCAGTAAGCACATGGACGGATGCTCAACACATTAGTCATCAGGGCCACGCCAATACTCTACCACCAAACCCCCACAGGATGGCCACTATCAAAATAACAGAAGTAAGAGGTGTGGGTGAGGATGTGGAAAAACTGGAGTCCTGGTGCAGCTGCCAAAGGGGGTGCCTCAAAACCTTAAACAGAATTGTTACCACATGATCCAGCAATTCCACTTCTGGGGGTAGACCCAAAAGGACTGAAAGCAGATCTCAAAGAGGTATTTGTATGTTCAGCAGTGATCACAATAGCCAGAAGGTGAAGCAACCCCAGTGTTCACCAGCAGGTGAAGAGAGAACTGCAGGTGTTGTGTACATACGATGGGCTATTATTCAGCCTTGAAAAGGAAGCTCCCACATGGGTGAACAGAGGATTGACATGAGAAAAGCCAGTTACAAAAAGACACATTCTGTGTGACTCCATGTAGGGTAAACGATGTAGCACAGGCTTTTTTACTCTATGGCTTCCACCTGCAGTCTTACACTCCTCCTAGGGTGTGTGGCTGCCCAGGGCTGAGAGGCGTGTGGCACGCACACCTATGATGAGGGATACCTGGGTCCAGAGAGCATGCTCATATGTAAATGTGGACACCTGTGCCGAGAGGCAAAGGCTAAAAGGGCAGCATCACTGACGAGGCCCACTCTGAGGTGAGGTGACATGAGACTGGAAGGGGGACGGGGGAGGCTGCTGTCTCGCTGCTGGTCAGTCTGTTCCTATTCAGCATTAAAGGCCTGTAAAATCCACCAAAGGCACCAAAATTCTCTTTTTGTCTGCAAGAACCGACAAGGAACCTCCCTGGCCTGGGATGGTTCAATACCCCACTTCGAAGAGGCATCAAGAAGAGTTAAATTCATTGAAACAGAAAATAGAAGGGTGGCCCAAGAGATGGGGACGGGGGGTGATTAGGAAGTTGTTTGATGAGTGTGGGGTTTTTAGTTTTCCAAGACAGAAAAAGCTCTAGAGATAGGTTGTACAACACAAGTATATTTAACACTGCTGAACTGGACCTTAAAAAAATGATTAAAGTGGTAAATTTTATGTTATGTGGACTTTACCACTCAAAAAAAAAAAAAACAAACAAACAAAAACAAAACAAAACAGAACAAAAAACAAAGCAAAAATCCAAGTCAGTTCACAGGATTTCTTTGCCTGGAATTCAAAGGATGACTTTTGTGTCTTAGGATGAAGTCCTTACAAAGGTCTTCATCCCGCCACACACCTCCCTCGCTGCCTTACTTTCTACTCCTCCAGCTCACACCTAGGTTCCTCACTGGCCAAAAGACACAGCAGGAAGAGTTCTGCCTCTGGATCTTTGCACTTGCCTTTCCTGCTGCTTGGAAAGCTCCTTCCCCCACCCCCCACCCCCCACCCCGAGATTTATAGGTATCACCTTTACTTCCTCCCATCTTTATTCAAATGTCACCTTCTTAGTAAGGCCATCCTGGTCAAGCTCTCTAAAATTACAAGCCCCTACACACACACACACACACTCTTGCCACCCCCTTGTCTGCTTTATTTTTCTCAATAGTGCTAATTCTGATGAACTCAGAATTTTACTTATTTCTCGTTTAACATTTCCCCACCTCCACCAGGATGTGGCTTCATGAGGGTGGAGATGTTCGCATGTTTTGTCCACTCCGGTGTTTCTAGCCGCTAGAATTGTGTGAGGCACATAACAGGTGCTCAATACATATTTGTTCATGAATCACAAGGAATAAATACAAGTTGAATTCAAAAGGCCTATGGCAGGATACCGATTTGGGACTTACCAGAGTCTTTAAGCATAAGAAAACCACATAAGTAGATGAATTCAACAGGGAGTGTGAAGGAAGGAGAAGTTTTCCAAGTGCCTGGTGGCAGCACTGCCCAGGCATATGTGACTGAGCCCTAAGTGGCTCCATCTGCCTTGAGGTTCAAACACTGTTGCACGTAGCTTCTGAGGATGTGCATGCTATCTTTTCCTCCAAGCTCTCTGCTCTGGACCAGGCCAAAAGCCCTGATCAAACTCTTCCTGAACTCCTCATGCTCATGAAATAGACCACACAGCTCCAAACTCCTGCAAAACTCGGCCTCTCTTCCCTCTCAGAGCAACAACCACACTGCGTGAGACTGCCTGTGAACCCTGGCAACTCCACCAAGGCCAAAAAATTCTGGTGAGAACACAGCACAGCGCCAATGCCACGAGGGCTGCCTTGCCCAAGTTGAAATTCCTCCTATACCACTTAGAGGCATGAACCCAGAATAGTCCTCTCTGTAACGAGGGGTGTGAAGTTCCTGTGCTTCATGAGCTGATGTGACATGACACACAGCAGTTGCGCAATAAAATGAGTTCTGGTTTTACTAGTTATATTTGTAACCTTAGAACCAGGTTCAGGAACTACTTCCTAGGAGGTATTCTGGAAAATGAATGAATTAATAGAATTAATTAATTAATGACTATGTCCTGTTTATTCCTCTGCCACAGTTCAAGGCAAACGGGCAGGCTTGCCTCCTTTCTCAGAAACAAAGGGCTAACTCTGAACACTCACTCTTAGGTTCACTGGAAAACAAGCCTGCACCAATAAGAGTCAAACCCAGACACTGAGATTTGGCCATCATGGGAAGCTGCGTCTTCAAAATAAATCCCAGACTGAAATTTGTGTAGGATGCAGAATGGACAAGAGACCCCATGGATCCCCATCCAGTTGGTTACACTTTCCTCACTCCTGAAGCAAGTGGGGTTCAAGCTCATGCCTTGGACCCAAGCCTACCACATGCCATGTCATCAGAGGCAGCCTGGACATTCCCTCCAGATACCATGTATCAAGGTCAGATGAAACAACTAATATTCAGACCCCTGCAGGGGTCAATGGATCCCTGCCTCCCACCCCCAGCCTTGAGAAGAGATAGCTATAAAAAAATGTTTATAGCCTGACTCAGTCCTGAGTTCTACTTTCATAAAACTGTCCATGGCACCTCCTTAATACAACTTTAATTGCCCAGTTTCCAAGAAGGTCCACCCTCCTCTTTACACTTCTGAATTCCACTCCGAGTTCTTTATAGCGATGTCGGCTCAATTGCTGAACACCTGTAAGTAGCAGGCCCTAGTGAAGCGTCAGTGAAATCACACAGCAACGTAACGAGCCAGGTAGTAGTCTCACCTCTACAGCTGAAGAAGCTACAGCTCAGAGATCTGCTGGAATTTGCCCAGGGTTTTCACACAGCTGGGAAATGAGAGGAGCCAACACACAAACCCAGGGGAGCAGGACTCTTCCAGCCCATCCCAGAAGAATTTTAAGGGCACTACCAATGACTCAATCCATAAACCTTCAGCAAAGCTTGGTTCACTTTGTACTAGCCTCCCAAAGTCCCGAGTGAGGTACAGGATTTTGTGTGGCCTATCTTGTGGCACATTAAGGTTTATGCAGCCAAGTTCTTACTTGTGGATATTCTGGGTCGGCAGACAGTCCCATTGTGACCATGTGTTTACAGACCTACATCCTAGGAAGCAATGGCTACCTTTAGGAATAAAGACTATCAGTCTATTTATTAGGGATGCACTTAATGTTCACAAAAGAGACTGAGGAAGAAGCCAGGGGAGAGGACAGTGTTGTAGGAGCACCTCCTACTGGCCTCATCAAAGGAGCACTCCAGCCCTTCTCTGCCACCAAGCCAAACCAGACGATTCTATAGTTACAGGGACTGAGGAGTGTGCAGTGGATACATCAGACAGTGTTTGCCGCTATCCAGTCGGTTTACCCCCTGGGCTGCCCTCTGGGGTGAGGAGAACTTAATACAGCCCAAGCCTATAAAACCAACACCTGTTAAAGGCTTCAAAAATAAAATCAGCCTTCAAAGTCAGAAAGCAGGCAAGATAAGCTCTCTCCACTTGGCTACATTTTCAGAATTGATGTTAAATTAGACAGTAAAACAGACAGAGGCATTTGAAACCAACATTCAAAACTTTTTATCATAAGTGATTGTTCCACTATGGTCCTCTAAAAGCATGGTTTACAAGGTATTTCTACTAGTGGTGGAAAAGATCTTGTGTCACAGATAACAGCCAGGAAGAAAGGTCAAGGAGATCAAAGGAAGCAGCTCAAGGTGGGTCAAACAGATTAATAAGCTAGTTCTTAAAATTACTGTCTAACCAGCAGTCGGCAAATTTATTCTATAATAGGCAAGACAGTAAATATTTTAGATTCGGTGGACCATAAGGTCTCTGTCACCACTAAGCCTTCAAGTGTAAAAGCAGCCATAGAAGAATGAGTGTGGCTGTGTTCTAATAAAACTTCATTTACAAACACAAACTGTAGGTCAGATTTGACCCTCTTCCTATAGTTGGCTGATCCTGATCTACACAGTAACAATCAGGTTTTTTTTTGGGGGGTGGGGGTAGGCAGGGAAAGGCAGGGACCTAAACTAATTCTTTTTCTGATGCAGCTTTGGAACTGGTATAAATCACTCTGTTATCTTGCTTAACCACCATCAAAATGGGGCTAAATACCTCACTATTATAGAGAGAGAAAAACCTTCCCCATCTACCTCTAGTGCCCAAGTAAGACATCACTAATGGCAAACTTTTCCACTGCCTTTTCTTTTCACTTTTCTACCTTTTTAGTAAGTAAAATGGAACCCCAGTCTACATCAATATTATGTTTCCCAGAAACGGTTTAGGCTCCTTGTTGGAGTCAGTGGAGATAGGCAGGCAAACACCATACATGCTTACATTCTTTAGTTCTTCCAGTTAGGCAGAAACACCCACAGCAACCAATGCACAGTCCCATATCTAAGCAGGCGTGCCCTCCAGCTCTTCCAGACAATTACAGTACTCACAAGTTCACACTGTCACCCCCTGGAGTGTTGACTCTTAACAAGAAACAGCCAATCTTCCATAATGTCACCTCAACATCAAACTTTTAAAATGTCTTATTTAACAAAACAGAAAAATTCAAATTATAGCTGTGGCCTCATTTGGACCTCTGACTAACAAATATATGTGACCCTGAACAACACATGGGGGTTTAGGGGTAATGACCCCAGTGCAGTTGAAAATCTGAGGCTAAGTGCATCTGAACAATTGAAACCCATGTTTTTCCAGGGAAACTGGTTTTTACACAAACTAGTCCTTAAATGCAATATACCTGACCCCTCCCCCCCATTCCCATACTGTCCTGGTAGACAGTCCATCAAACTCCATACCAGGGCCTCTGAGCTGAGCACCAGAAGCAGCTCTCTGCCCTGAATTCTCACCGTGGGCGCAGACTGGCATCTGACCCCACTGTCCACACACAGCAGCTACTCAAAGGTCTGAGCAACAATGGAAGATGGTGTGCACTCAGCCTGAGATGCCACTTAGGGCTACAATGTAATTTTACATCCCATCCTTGGATCCATGCAGTGTGAAATGATTTGTGACCCTGATACTTAGTGTAAAACACAGGGCAGAGCAGAATGGTCCTGATGCCTGCCTACCAGGGTCTTGAGAGTCTTATTGTATTGCTGCAAGTGCCAAAGGACATTAATCATTTCAAGAACATACATGAAGATAATATTTCCTTTGTTGGGCCTCCCTGGTGGCACAACAGGTTAAGTCTCAGCATTATGAAGCTGTCCGCAGCCACTGCAGCATGAGGTCCATCCCCGGCCAGGGAGCTTCCCACATGGCACAGCAGACCTCTCCTGTCTCGCTCGCTGCTCCCCTCAGCAGTGTATTTCAGTCAATCTGCCTGTTCTGCTCCCCACTCTGTCTCTGGTGAATCCTCTCACGGCCCCCCTGCACCTCTGGCGTACATCCCAGTTCTTGTATGCATGAATAAATAAATCTTTGAAAAAAAAATTTCCTTTTTTTCAACAACACAGAACTACCAAACAGGCATATGGTCCAGGGATGGCAGTTATTCGTTTATTTGTAAATGCTTTTATTGAAATATCACAGGCATACTAAGATAAAATTACTGGTGTAGAGCTCAACACATTTTTACAAAATACAAGTACCCAACTAATAACTGCTCAGATCAAGATCCAAAGTGTTTTCAGCCTCCCAGACATTTCCCTCCTACTACTTTCCTAGTTGTTATTCTTCCCAAAGGGAACCCCTCATTTCTACCACCAATGATGAATTTTGCCTATTTTTGTGCTTTATATACATGTAATCACTCTATATGCACTCTTCAGTGTCTGTGGTTACTTTCACTCAATACTATGTTATGAGACCCATCCAGGTAGTTGCATTAGCATAGTTAATTCTTTATCACTGCTGTACAGTATTTCTATTAGGGAATATATAGCAATTTAATTTTAATTCTGCTGATGGACAATGAATTATTTCCAATCTGATTACAGCTATGACTGCAGATACGGTTTTTCCCTCTTACTTTGGTGCCTATATACATGTGTTCCTGTAGATATCAATGACCAGGCATGGAACTGCTACACGGTCAATGCTGTGTTTGGCCTTAGCAAACACTGGTAGTTTTCTTTTAACCCAAATCTCCCAGGGTTGACATGACTCTAAAAAGCCATTTGATCCAAGTGCCATGTTTTATGCTGCTTCATTCAATCACTGCCCTCACTTGTCCCTGTTCCTGTACCTCTCCCCCTCAACATGCATTAGGAACAAAGCCTAAGGCAACAGAGCATGGCCAAACTCAATCTAATCCTGTTCAGGTGTCAAACAGAATTATTTAATTTGTGTGGGTCTAATGAGCACCAAGAAAGTATAATTAAAAAAAAATTCTAAGCCCCAAATTGGCAAGAAATAATATGAATGTATCTGACACCATGACCAATGCCCATCTGCAACTTGAAAATGGACAGGAGCAGGTTTTAGAAAGAGCAAGTGGGCCCAGAAGAGCTTTCCAAGGCCACTGAAGAAAAGTTTCTCTCTTAAGAATGACAGTTGAAAGCATCATCCTCTCACTGGCTCGCTTTACATTCTTCTTCAAAATGAAAACCAAAACCATCTGTTCTGTTGCATAAATTGATAATTTGCTCTAAAAAACTGGTGTCTCATAAGAAATGGCCCAGCCGGGTTATTTGGTGGACAGGAAATGAGAGTCAGAAGAAGCAGTGCTCTCTCCTGTGTATGTGTGTGCTCGCTCTTGTTCTCTGGCTTGCTCTCTCGCTCTTTCTCTCTCCACCCCACCCCCACTCCCACTGCTGGTGAATCATCAGTTCCCTGGGGAATTTTGGCAGATTCTCAGCCTGGCTGCAGATGACGTTCTGGATCTGTTTATTCAGGTGGAGATCTGATAAAAAAAACAAGAGCAGTCCAGTGGCGGGATAAACAGCCTCCGTTAGGAGGGGTGGACTCCTTCAAAGCTGGACTGGGCTGTGTCAACCAACCTCCCATCCGTCCAACTTTCTTCAGGCTTACTCTTCTCTGGATCTTCAACCAGTAGTTTCTATTAATTCCTTGCAAAGGAGTCCTACTGTCCCACCTATGGGAGTGTGTGGCCCCAGGGACCTGTGCACAGGCCCATTTTATAACCACCTTCCATCAGCATGTACATAGCAAGCTGGCAGCCCAAGACCAGGAATGAAGCAGCCAACACAGCACCCTGAGTCAGCCATCCCAGCTGCGAAGTCTGGAGCGACCCAACCCACGAATGACTGCAAACCACCAGGATCCAACCCAAATACCAGGGTTCTGCACTCCGTTAAGATGCATGACCAACCACCATAAACTAAGGAAATGCACACTGTTGAGTGACAGAAGCTCTTCAGAAAATGCCACCTACTATGGTTGCCAGAGGTAGGAAAAGGCAGAGCACAGGGGATTTTTAGGAGAATGAAACTATTCTGTAAAATACTGCAATGTTGGATGCATGTCATTTCCAGAAGCCCATAAAATATATCACGCAGTGAACCCTAATGTAAACTACGGGTTCGGTTAATAATCATGTATCATTATTGGCTCATCAATTGCCAACAAATGTGTCACATTACTGCAAGATGGAAACTGGAGGACAGCGTTTTAAAGGAAGTCTCTGTACTTTCAGCTCAATGTTTCTGTAAACCTAAAACTGCTCTAAAAGCCTATTAATTATATAGAAAATAAAACAAAAACTGCCCAAAATATTAAGTAGCCCCGAGTCATTACAGCAGTGGAAGGGATAAGACGCACACAGGCTGGAGTGTTCTGCCCACCTTCTCACTGCTGTACCCTTAGTCCCCAGAAAATGATTGGAACATAAAAGCTACTCAATACATATTTGTTGGAAAAAATAAATGAACTACAACTATAGCTGAGTCTCCTACACTGACCACCACATTCCTGAATAAGGGAATATGACTCAGGAAAAAAACAAACCAAAACAAAAGACACTGTAAGGCAAGACCAACCATTCAAATAAAACCTTTTTTGAAAGAAAAAAACTAGAGGTGTAACACAGAACTAGCATTTTTAGGTGCAGATGTCTGCATATTTAAAAGCAAATGTAAAATAAAATGGACTTTCAGGTTGACTGCATTTCCCAGGTTCAATCAGTCCCAAACCAGACCCTCATGGATTAGCCAGGCTTGGCAAGGCGAGACAGCCCTCCAGATCACACAGCAGCCAATGGTCCCTCCCTGCCTACCCCGCAGCAGTGAGAGGCTGGACCGAGGTCTCCATCGTCACACACATCCCTTCCCACCTGCTCCCTGGGCCACGGAGGAGTGACAGAGAATCCAAGGAAGGAGCTCCAATAAGACACTACTGACCTGAGGGGAGTTTGACAGTCACTTCCGGGTTGGCTCTCCTTGGGGGCTGTGCCATTTAACTTGGGCAGGGACTTCAAAGCCTGGCAAGAGCCCGGGGAGCCAGTTCCAGGACTACAGGAAGGTGGCACGTGGGCAGGGACTAGAGGCACCAAGAAGGGTCAGGAGATCGGAAGTCAGGAACGAGGCGCCTCTTCCCTGAGTTCCACCCACACATGGCCACCTCAGGGTGGGAGAAGCCAAGTGCTCCTCTCTCTGGTCAAGGTCAACACGTCCAATCAATTCCTTCCCTTGGCTGGTCCCTATGAGTCAATACATCCCTTGTTTTATTCTCCTCTTCCCCCTTTCCTTGGCAACAGGCTAATGTGGCACATAGGTGGTGATCTGTCCCCCATACTAACTTCTTGGGTGAGGTGTCACGGCCTGGAAGTGGGCAGGCCAGCCCTTTAGGCCTGGTCATGTGAGGCCACAAGCATGCACACCAGGGCTGAGTGGGGCTCACAAGGTTTCTTCTCGTTACGATTTTCAAGGTCTGTATGCCGGCCTGTTGCTCTGCCCTGCAGGGGCACCCCTAACAAGAGGCAAAGATTCTCAGACCCACGGGCAGAGCCATTCCTGGCAAATAAAGGTGGGCAAGGTAGACACATGCAGTGAGCAGGAACAGGTGTGAGGGGCCCTTGAGGTCAAGTTCAAATCCCAGCATTTTCACCTAAGAGCATCCACACAGCCCCCTCTGAGAGGGTGTGAAACTGTAACAGGTAGCTTGCTGATTTTCCCCTGCAAGGAGTAAATGAGAAGCCTCCAGCCCTGCCGGGTGATGTGGTGGAGCCACTGCGTCACACAGAGCAAAGAGCTCTCTCCACGTTCATAAATGCTAGGGCGAGGAAGGGGTGCTACAAGGGGTCCTCTAGGAGTCTGATGAGCTCTAGTGATCTCTGCTTCCGGTAGCCCTCACCACCCAGGAGGTTCACTGAATAAATGGACGGCATGGCAACCTCACTCAAAACAGCCCCTCCTTCTACCACCCCCCCACATCAGCCTGGGCATCCAGTGCCTGCAACACTCACCCAGAGATGCACGACGCCGTTTGGCCCACAATGCTTAATACAGCAGACGCAGAGCTGCTCATGCACAGGACTACCACTCCCGAAATGACGCTGGCAGGAAAAGGTCAGAAACACTAGAATATCTTGCTTTTGGACTGAGTGTGATGATGAAGGGATGGTCCCCTCTTCTCTTTGACATATTATCTTAATGTTCTTATCAATTAAGTAAATGAAATTGATATTTTATAAAGCAGTTAACACCTCAGACACGCAATTTTGGGACCTGATCCTCAAGTACAGACATGCTTCGCCTATGTGACAGTCCTAGGGCAGAGGGCTTTCTGGGGTGACTGTGGCTCAAGGGCCTTTCTCCAAGGGATGCTGTCAGGGTGGACCCGGGGCCTTCATGCGGAGTCCTTCCACCCAGTCACAAGACACACACCAGAGTTCTTCTGGACAGGGAAGGTGCTGGTTTCCAGGATCTCCTTTTGAGGCCCCTGAACCCTAACACTCTAAGGCACACAGCCTGTTCTGGGTGCTGCAGACTTCAAAGGGCCTTTGTAGCTGGAGCCTGGAATGGAGCTTCAGGGTTTTGGAGCCTCTGGGAAATGGTTCCAAAGCTGGAGTTGGCTGCACAGGGCAGTGGAAGCTGCCAGGAAGCTGCCCCTTCCTACTTAGCCACCGAGGAGGCATAACACACATCTTTCTCAGCAGAGGCTGTGGCAAAAGCAGCAATAGTCCAAACACAAGAAGAGTGGCCTCAAACTCAACATTTCATTAGTGCTGTGGCTCAGCACATTTAATCTGTGACAGGTAAAGAGGGAGCTGCTGTTACCATTCCCCTTTTACAGATGTGGACACTGAGGCTTAGGAGAGGTAATGCAGCAGGGAGCAGGGCAGCTGGGACTGGAGCCCCGACATGAATTCAGACGCTGCATCCCAGCAGATAAGTGAAACTGCCTAACAGGTAAGCAGAAGAAACCTGGCGAAGAGACCGTCTCTGAGCAGTACCCTGCTCCTCCTACTTCTCAGAATCCACCAGGGCCAGCCCACAAATCGGATTCTAACAAAGATGACTCCACAGATGCAAAGGGGGTAAACCCTACTGTGGACCACTGTTCATGCTACTCACAGACAGACACACGATAGACACACACGACACACACACACACACACACTATACACCTCTGAGGCACTCAATGTGTCAGTACATGGTCCTGCAGGGCACAGTTAGACCTGCCCGACTTACATTTAAGGTAACTGGTGTTGTCCCTAAGTAAGTGAAGTGAGGGTGGCTCTTATTTCTTCAGGCAGTATGACAGGACGGAACAGGACAACACCCAAGAGCAGAGGAAAACTGTTCACCCATCACTCTGTATCATACCAGAGAAAGCATCTGCTACCCCACATTCAGAGAGTGTAAGGCCCTGTCCTGGGTGGCCCAGCTAACCTGTGAGAGCAAGAGTCCAGGATGGGCCACATTCTGGAAGGGCAAGGGTACTAGAAACTGCATCAGATGGCCTGAGGCCAAGATGACAGAGATAAGATTGTGGGTGCTGGAGTGTCCCTAAAATTCCCTTGGGGGTCACAGAAGAAACTCCCCCGGCTGCTGGCCACTGGCACATTCCCCATGTTCCCTGTGCCAGGTTCCTGGCAGCTCTGCAGTTCCAGCAGGGGAGGAAGCTGTTTCAGCACTTGGCTGTAGACTCCAAAATAAGATCCTCCCTCCTCTAGGGCGTGATACCACTGATGTGCCTTTAAAAATAAAACCAGACCTGCTTCCTGCCCCATCTGGAAGCCTCTTGATCTCCTGATCGTATGAATTATGGTATCTCTTCCACACAATTTCCCAAGCCTTCCCATACGATCTGAGTGCCCTGTGGGAGAGAGTGTATGGGTGGGATTAAGGAGCTGGCCCTTTAATGCAGTCCTGCTCATCTACTCTGAAGCTGATAAGACCTGGTCCAACATCAAAGTGAGCAGCCACCCATCTTGCCCATCTGGGTTCTGACAGGAGCCAACAGTTGCCCCATTTCTTTCCGAGAAAAACAGAAGAGAAAATCTTTGGAATCTAAACCTAAACTTGACACTAAAAGCACCATCCATAAAAGGAAAACTTACATTGGACTTTATCAAAATTTAAAAATGTGCTTGGTGAAAGAGCATGTTAAGATTAAAAGGCAATCTACAGATTGACAAGAACATTATTTTCAAGCCATGCATACGACAAATAAGTATCGAGAATATATACAGAACTCAAAATTCAACAGCAGAACACCAAACAATCCAATCTGAAAATGGGCAAAATGCCACTGTAGTAAAAACAAAATAGAAAAGCTGCAAGTTATTGGATATCTGGCTGATCTGAAACCCCTGCAGGACGTGGATGCTCAAGCTGCTGATTTACTCATCACCGGCTCTAACAACTGTCAGAGAAACATGATGGGGTAAGGAAGCGCTTTTAAAAAACTGCTCATAGACGTCTATAAATTGAAGTTATTTAACAGTGGGGAAAATGGGTAAAAGATGTTAACAGCTATTATTCCAAAAAGAAGATACAGATGGCCACTTAGCACATGCATGAAGTGATGTTCAACATTATTAACCATTAGGGAACTGCAAATTAAAACCACAATGAGATACCAATACGCACCTATTGAATGACTAAAATAAAAAAGACTGGCAATACCAAATGCTGGCTATGACCAGATCATTCATGCATTGGAGGTAGGAACGTAAATGACACAGTCACTCTGGAAAAGTATGGCAGTTTCTTAAAACACAAAACATACAACAATAATTCCCTAGAGTACTTTTTCCAGAGAAATGAAGATTTATAGTCACATAAAAATCAATACCTAGAGGTCCACAGCATCTTTATTTATAATAGCCAAAATCTGAAAACAGCCCAGATGTCCATCAATTGGCAAATAGTCAAACAAAACCAGGTGCATCTGTTCTACAGTTCTAAGGCATAAACTACTGATATGTGCAGCACCTTAGCTGCATCCCCAGAGGATTATGATGACTGGAAAAAGGCAATCCCTAAAGATTACAGGCTGTAGGACTCCATTTATACAACATTCTTCAAATGAAAACTTATAAATATGGAGAACATATTAGACTGCCAAGGGTGTGGGATCAGGAAGGAAATGGGTGTGGCTCTGCAAAGGCAACTCGAGGTGTATCTGCCATGATGAGAATGTTCTATCTTGACTACACTGATGTCAATGTCCTCCTTATGAAAAGCTACGCAAGATGTTACTTTTGGGAGAAAGAGTTAGGGTACAGACACATACCTGGGAGACAGTTGGTTCGGTTCCAGACCACCACAAGTCCCGCAGGAGAGAGTCACTTGACCCTTTGGTGTCCCAGTGTGTGCAAGAGTGATGCTGACACTATAATGTGGTCTGCTAAGTGTGCAACAGCATTGTCTAAGAAAACAATGCACACCGTCTATTCAACATGACTCAGAAGCACAAAATGAGCACACACTGCTGGGGAAATGGCACTGCAATCAACCCTCAAATTGTAACCAAAGCAGGATCTGCAAAGTACAATAAAATGAAGTATGCCTGTTTGTATATGGGTAGCCTATTATTTTTAACAACGGTTTATGAATCTACAACTATCTGGAAATAAAAAGCTAATTAAAAGACACACACACACACACACACACACACACACACACACAATACCTTGCCCTAATATTCACAGTGGACTTGACAGAAGCCCTGGAAGAACTCACAGTGAAATCAGACAACCAACCTGCTACCTTGTTTGGTCTTCAGTTGTTCCTTCAGACCAGAAGAAACTGACCCCGTGTGACTCAGTTGTGAGGCCCACATACCAGACACTACTGGGGTGTGTAGGATTTGTACAATTTAGGGATATGCATGGACTATTTACTCTCCCCTATTTAAGAAAAGGCTCGGGAGGGGTTGGACTGCTAGTAAGAAAGATGTTGCTGGTAAAGCTTACTGGAATCTAGATCAGTGTGACCTGGTCTACTAAGAGTTATCCTTCGGTTTTGTGTCCTAGGACTCGGCCAACTCCAGAACTACCTGCCAAGCAGGAGGACTCACTGGGCATCCACACCTAGAAGGTGGCAAGCAATGGTCAGGCTTGTATGGTCAAATGTAAGGTTCTCAAGGTCATTCTTGGAACAGCAGTTTGGAAGATGTTCCAAGAAGAATGTTCTAAAAGGGCTGCAAACCCTCTTTTCTCAGCTGCTGCAGACTTTCAAAACAGTCAAACAAAGAATAGTGTCGATGGGGGCTCCAACAGAGGCATCTTTCATTTTACTGAATTCTTCACTTCCCAGACCAGCATGACTACAAAACCTTTTCTTCATGAAGCAACTGCTAATAGCCCATGGAACAAGTGTTCCAGGCAGCCCGTTCTGCTGCAGAAAATATTACCTTCATCATGTCATTATTAAAGGCTCAGACATGTCCTGTAGCAAAGAAAGCTACTTCCTTTAAGCTCTGGGATCTGTGAACTGTCCAACTACAGAACTTGCTTTCTTTTCTCTTAATGCATTGATAGCTGTAGAAACTAAATGCTCCTCGATAAACTTTTTTAGAAAGTCTGCTGCTCATTTGCCTGATAGAGATAGGGGGATACCCACCTTCACTTCAGAGAAAGTCTTTCCTCAAACCACCTATCATCTCCTCCCAGGTGAGCTCATGCCAGGATGAGGGTGATTTTATACAGAAGCAAAGCAAGGCCTGGAAAGCTGCTATGAGAAAGTAGCAGAATAAGGATTCAATCCTGGAACCAGGACTCCAGGAGCACACTGTGTGCCAGCGGGGCAATTTTTACTATAGCTTTTTCTCCTACAACACACTGAAGAGCTTTTCAGTAAACCAAGGAAAGCAAGTTCCACCTCTTGGCTAAAAAGAGCCACGCCCTCTAGGACCCCCAGCAGACCACCAGTTATTACTTGTCCCAAGTTTACCCCTTTACCTTGGTGATAAATATCTAAGACCTTCCAATATCTGCCCCTTCTCTACAGTTGCTTATTCTTGGATTGACCTGTTCATTTAGTCCTTCACTCATCTATTCATTCAAATATGTAAGAGATGCAGCTGCAGTAAGAAAAAGGTAAATCTGACAGCAGTGTGCCCTGAAGCCTATCCCTCAATGCTGAAAAGCTCATACTCAAGTCAAGGAGACAGAGAAAGCAGATGTTATGGGCTCACTGGCAGAGGTGAGGAGAGGGACAGTCATTTCACACCCAGCTGACAAGATGAATGAGGCACGGAGTCTGGAGGTGGTCTGGGTGGGCCTTCATATGCACAATGGGTGTCAAGTTCAAGGCAGGAAGAGGTGAGGGCCCAGGCCAGTCACCTTTGAAGGGGCCAAGACTTTAACCTGTAGGTGATAGGGAAGCTACCAAGGGGCCCTCAATTCCTCACGAAATACTAATTTGGGGGTGACCGTGAAGCAGGTGGGTCTAGAGTGAGAAGAGATAAGGCTCAAGTGCTCTGTGGTCTGGTGGGGAGTAAGAGGAGAGGAAGAGAAGGACTGGGTCTGAACGCCTTTGGAGGTGCAGTGATGAGGACCCCTTAGACATGAGCTCAGGTCCCAGGTTTGGCGACAGGCAGAGAGCTGGCTAGGACAGAACCCTCTCACAGGCTCAGCCGGCCCACAGTACCCACAAGCATTGAGCCCTCACTGGGAAGCTGGGATCCCGGGACAGCAGTTCTCCACTACAGACAGACCTTTGTTCTGAAGAATAAACTCAAGGCCCTTCCCACCTGCCATGTAGTTTTGACCCTGGTTAAGCCCTTTTCCTTCCAGATGAAGGAAAGAGACCCAAAGAGGAGAAAGAGCCTATAAGGGGGAACCTGGCAGAGTCAGGGCTAGAATCCGAGTGCCTGGACTCTGGTTTCTCTCTGAACATGGCTGGTGCTGAAGGGGAGGCCACAGGCACTTGAGGAAGGGACTTCTACCCACAGCAGCAGCTCTTACTGCAGACTGACTTGCACTCCGGGTCCAGTCAGGACGAGCCTTGTTGGATGAAGTCATGTTGAGAGGACGGCGAGGGGAGCCAGCGCAGAGGTCCCCGACCACTGCTAGCTCCGGGGTTTCTCCTGAAATGTTCACAAAGGAGCGACCATGGGAGGCCATAGGCCTCACCAACGTGCCAGCTGATCGGCCTTCTGGTTTTCTCTCCCCAGAGGTAACCCACGAGGCCACGGAGGCAGGAGAGAATGAACCCTGCCCTCATCAGGAAACTGCTCAGAGGTGCTGGCACACAGCGGACTGTGACCCTGAATCTACTTCCCCCCATGACGCGCTGCCTCTTTCAAGCGAGACCTCCTTTTCAGAAACAGGCGAAAGTGAAGACAGGCATTAGGTTTTTACTTAGAACCACATAATTGCTGGAGAATCACCAAATCAGGGCTCTTATTAGCACACACTAGAGAATAAGGGAGAGGGGGCAGAGGCCAGCTTGGCCACAGGGAGCCCCAGGTGGTGAAAGGGTTTATCGCTGCTGTCAGCAGGCCCGGGGGTGCTCCTGGAAGGGCCAGTCCTCACTGGGATACCCAGAACTAGGCGGCACTTACAAGTGGAGAAACATCATGAGGCATGCCCAAACCACCATTTGCCCACTTTCAAAAATACACTTGACTGGGAGAAAATGTCAAATTCAAAAAAGTCCAAGGGAAGTTTTTTCTCATTTCCAAAATTCTAGTTTCTCTTTGCAACTTATTTAAGGGTCCAATTCCAAACACAACCCTCACAAAATCCCATCACACAATTGTGCAGATTCAGTGTTAGCACTTGAACTTCTGACATCAAAACACAGCTTTAGGATGGGCTCAGACAGGACCTTCACTTCGTAAAGCACTTTAAAAAGAACTGAGTCAGTACTTTTGGATTTAAAAAAAAAAAAAAGATTTTCAAGAGCCCAAAAGTAAAGCTCCTTTTGCCCATCATTTTATTATTAAGGATTTTTTTCACAAGCACAACGAGACTTCTCTGATTCACAGGTATATTGCAAATGAGACAAATGGGCCAACTTTCAGGCTAAAAAAAGAAAATGACCCCGATTAGGTGGCAAAGCCAGTCAGGTGCTGTGATCACCAAATTAGGCAGTCATGTCTAATCAGATCAAACACTCCCCCTCCATACCACAAAGGCAGAAACAGGTTCCTCCTCATTTCAAGTAGCTAGCTTCAGTGTCTTCCAATTAAATCAGCGGTGAAAGAGGTAACTAAAACCTCCAACAGGGCCCTCAGAATCACAAGTGCTACAATGAAGGCCAGCCTTGGGATTTCTTTGCCCTCCACCTACAGAGGAAAAGGGGAAGGAAAAAAAAAATAAAGGCATAGCGGACAGGTACCAGGAGGACCCAGAGGACAGTGCCCTTGCTTTGTAATTCCCCAGCTTGCAGCCGCACAGTGAAATGATCTGGACAAGTTTACCAACACAGCAATGCCTGTGCCCAGTGCCAGGTCCCTCCACCAGCCCCCCAACCTGGGGCTCTGAATCGACCTGGGCATCTCAGTTTTTAATAGTTCCCCAGATCATGCTACTACACAGTCCATGGTGTGAGCCACTGCGACATATCTGCTTTGTGTTTTGACATTTGCTGCACATATCTAGAGGAGTAGGCAATGAGAAAAGAGGGGGAAAATTCTACACTCACAGCTCATAGAAGAGGAATTAATGTATGAGGAAGCTAAGGATGCTGAGGGACTCCGTGTGTGTGTGTGTGTGTGTGTGTGTGTGTGTGTGTGTGTGTGTACTTGTGCACACACACGAGGATTAGCTACACACTTCAAGGAAAGTGAGCCATCACCGGTATCTGCAAATAAAGTCTGTCTTGGGGGAATATAAACAGCCTTTGGTCCCGTCACCCATACCAGGCCTCCTGAACCCCTTGGACACGGCAGCAAAAGCAGGACCCACCCTGTCCACACCAAGGGTACAGACAGAGAGTGCTCAGTGGTTAGAGCCTCTACCGACTGGCACACATCCACCAGACAGCAGACACTGCACCGAGCACACACAGCACTTACTGCGTCCTCACAACGGCCCTATTGATAAACACCAAGGACAACGAAGGCAGGTCTCAAACCCAGATCCAGAGTGTTTACTTGAACACTAAGCAGGGTGCTTTCTCCATGCAGCCCTGTGATGCAGGAAGGTGGTCGGCCATTTGTTACCTACCTGGTTATTTATAGCTACTTGGTCTTTACAAACCAATTTCACAGCAGCCTCCCAACCACCAAATGTTTCTTAGCCAGCAGGGACTGTCCAGCAGTCAAGTGGAGACCAGGAGCCCCTGAAGGGGACACCCCATGAGAACCTCACGGGTGCATCTGCCATCCTCCCAAAGACACTTTCATCTCCTGGTGGAAGGAGCTGGGAAGAACCACAAATTGGCACCTTTGTCTCAGCTGTTGGGGTTTGAAAGGCAGCCAGGAAGTGAGGAAATTGCGGAGGAATTTGCCTTGAAGTGCTGTCTTCGAAGCAGATACGCTGCTGGCACAATCGAACAAGTCTGGGCTCCACAGAGATTCCACGAGGTGGTTTTTCTTCATCATGTCCTCAGCAGATGGATGACATGACCAGCCCATGATCTCTAACTTGAGGGTGTGACTAAAGGGTCATTCAGCCTCATCTTTGGGGCCTAAGAAGGACTTCCCGTTACTCCGCATCAGCTAATTAAAGTCACAGAGGGCTGCCCAAGGTAAGCTCACTGGGGCTGATGTTGCAGCAGCAGAGGAGTCCATGCCTTCAGCTGGGAAGGAGACTCGCACATCTGTACCCAGAGCAACATGCAACATTGGAGGTTTTTGGCAACATTCCCAAGGTTCTCCGCCCTTAGCCCAATTCGATGACACACCTGAAAAGACAAGACTCTCCCAGGTCCGGGCCACATACTCCCACAAATCTTGAGAGCACAAGCCCCAGAAGTGGAGAAAAATGAGATTAAGACCCACTTCTGTTACTTCCTGTGTGACCTCTGGCAAGTCTCTTGCCCTCTCTATGCCTTAGGTGCCTCATCTTTGGCTTAACACAAGATGCTGTGTGTTTTCTAGGACGGCGGAGGTTATACAGTGAGAGTCTGGGAAGGTGCGTGGAGCAAAGCCTGCAGTCAGAGCACCACATACGTAGCTAGTTTTCATCTTAGGAAACTAGCTGCCCTGTACGAGACTGCTGATATTTTGACCATTTTGCGATTTCAAAAAAAAAAAAAAAAAACGGGCCATTTCATATGACTCCATACACTGAGCTAACTACTCTAGATTTAAAAGCCCTTGCCTTTGAACAACCAGGGTGAATCTAAAATTTCCTCCATATCACCCAACAATGAGACCTCGTGAAAGGAAAGCCCGGCATAAATACAAACACATTTCTCCCACTTGGGGTATAAAAGCTGAAAATGGCTCCCAGGTGTGAGCAGACACAATAGGCCCTGCCTTTTCTGCAAGGTCACCACTCGGGTCAAAGTCAAGCCGGCCATTTTCGGATTAGGTGCACAGGCTCATGAGGTTTCCCCAGTGGTAAGTGGATTACAGAAGCCACCTGCAGGAAGTGGGCGAGGGGGAGGAGGAGGAGGAAATGGTCCCAGTTGGAAGGAGACTGTTGATATGGGCAGGAGCCAGCTCCTTTCACACGGGAGATTGTGCAACCCACAAAGCCGCTCTGCTTCCCGGCTCCAGTTCAAGGAACCCAAAGCATTTTCAGCACCCACTGCTCCAAGAACATCCAGCTTCACCAGCATCCCTACTCCCACTGGACCTGGGACTATATTTAAAGCCTACAAGGTCATCTGAAAAAATAAGGGGGAGGGGCAAACACCCAACAAAAGCCAACTCTCCACAGCAGAAACTAAACTACCAAATTCCCAAAAAGGCAGCGACCTCCCTGACCAAGGGCCTATTCCGCCCGCTCTCCCCGCCCTCGGCTCCCAGACCCCACAGCTGGTGTTCACTTTACTTTCTCAGCAAATGACTTACAGATGTACGGCTCATCTGGCAGCCTCACCACCCCCACTCGCAAAGAAAGGCAGGGGGATGAAAAGGGAAGAAAAGAGAAGGCAAACGGCAAGTCATGACTGTGTGTAACTTGGCAGGCCCACAGCGGCCCCCTTCCCAGCGAAAGGCTGGCTCAGACGGAGGGCAAGAGGCAGTCTGCACTACAGAACCCCTGGGAAGATTCCGGGACACAGAGTTGCTTTCTTTGTAAATTGGGTGTTTAATTTTCTATTTTGGGGACTGTTGGTGGTATCCCTCAACTGAGGAGGCTGTAGTTCTAAGAGCCAAGGGTCCTGCTCTGCCGTCCCACAGACATGTGCTGGCTTTTCATACCAGCCTGCCACTGACAAAGAACATTGGGGGGAGAGGGGAATGTGCCTTCAGTGGATCTTGCCATGTCCTATCTGTAAGTCCTCCAAGTACCCACCGTGTTGGTTAAGCACCGAGAGTCTTGAATCTGACACCCGTAACTTACACTCACTTGTGTGTGGGGGGGAAGGGGGCAGGAAGAAAGGAGGCACCTCAGAGGTGCCTCAGCTAATATGTTATTTTGGAAGCCTCCCCCTTCCTTGCACCCCACCAGTGACAGTGGAGAGGAGCCTCTCAGACAGCCCAGCCTGGGCTGGAATCAGCACAACTGTCTATTTAGCCATCTCGCTCTGCACGCAGACTGGGAGTTGCCAGGGCTGGTCTCTCTTCCAGGGCTTCAAGTGAGGCACAGGCAGAAAACCTCACAATGGCCTTGACTGCCTTGCAAAGAGGCCTTACCCTCCCTTATGAGCCACTCCAAGCTTCCCTGTTCATCTCCCCGATCCTAAAGCCAGGAGGATAAACCCCCACTCCATTCCCTGCCCACCCCCCCAACCCCCGCCATGGCAGGTGAGGAAAACAGGAGATTCACCTGGTCCTAAACAATGAGGAGCTGGGAGAGAACAGGTGTGGGTCTGGGTTTTCATTCCCCTATTAGGGCAGGGAGAAGCGCCTACCTTTCTGACACTGCTTTTAACTTCCACCTGGAACAAAGCGGCCCCATTCAAGTCCCAGGTGAGGGCAAAGATTTATCTGATAGTGGTCACTGATAATCAGCAGGAAGGTGAGTGGTGCTAAAACCAACGCCCTGCATTGGCTGCTCCTGCCCAGGCTGTAAGTAGAGCCGTTAATACCCACAGTGAGATAACAGCAGGTTCCTGCCATGCCAGGCTGTGCATGGGGTGCTCCTGCCTTTGGGGAAGGTCTGTAGGGAAGACGGGCACAACCACCAATAAGCAGCAAATTAAGCAAAGACAAATATGTAACAGCCATGGGTCTCCAACCCAGAGCCGCAGCCAGATCTGCTTGTCCGTGCTCACCACACGCAATGTCCCCAGCCAGTAAATACCTTACCAGGCTTTGGGCTCCCACCATCCCAGATGCCTACTGCCATGCCAGCGACATCAATAATTTATCTAAATAATTGCCTGCCCCCCCCACCAAAGCTAAGGAGTTTAATAAGGACTCTACACCTAAGACTCAGGCTCTCCCTTTCCCCGCTTTGAGCCTAGGCAGTGGCTCTCAAAAAGGAGTTCCATCACCTGGGAACTTGTTAACAAGGCAAACAGTCCCATGACACCCACACACCTACCAGATGAGAAACGGGCTGGGCCAACCACCTGTGTCTCAGAGAACTTTCCAGGGTATTTTGATGGGATGGCCCAGGGAGAAGGGTGAGGGGAAGCCACCATCTCCCAAGGGAATGGGCATGATATCTGACCCAGAAGACTGTTTATTTACACCACTCAATAATCTGAGCAAACGAGGCAGAAAGTCTTAAGACACATAAAGGGGACTGCAGTATCATTTTATCTATATTTCTCCACTGTGCTGTTTTTTCAGCCAGGACTAGCATTTCCACTTATTGTCTGGGAAGTGAACAGGCCACAGGCTAGTTGGGGGACAAAGACAGCTAAAGTCAACTTGGGACTTTTAAAAAACAACTACGTTCACAGTTTCTTCCTAAGTGTTTCACTATAAACTCTATACTCGAGTATGGAAAGACTCCCAGAGCAGAAAGATGTCAATGGCCCAAGTGAAGTTTATTTTTACACCGACACCCAAATGGACCTGCCCTCCTTTAACAACAGGTTAAAAATCGCAGGTCCAGCTGTGTATGAACACGGGAGCTTCACTGGCCACGACCACCACAGCTTAAGACAAGCGAGTGTATCTCACACTTTCAGGGATAAACAGTGTAAAAAAAGACGGGGCCATCAGTTTTCTATTATGTCTGCAAATGATGACCTTATTTCAGGTGATGCAATATGGAAAAAGTTTTAGGGGTAGATGAAAGAAAGGGAGGGGTGGCAACCCAGCTCCCCAGGAGGACAAGTGTGTCTGTCTGTCTGTCTGTCTCTCTTTCAGGAATGCCAGCCAACTATTTACCATTCAGTGTAATTAAGTGCTTAATGTCTAATTACCAACAGCCTTAGCTCAGGTCCTAAGCTAAGCCTAATTTTGTAGAGTTCTGGGCCCCTTTGCTCCCTGGCTTGGTGGTGGAGCCCTCCAGGCGTTCTAACTCCTCTCCCAGCCTGGCCAGAGCATCACTGCCCCCTCCAAGGCTAGTCCTTTAATTACACTTTTATGTGAGTTGATCTTCACATTAAGAAGCCTGTAAAGAAAACTGATTTGCCCCTCTTGTTTCTAGCCAACTCACTAGGCACATGGAGAGTTAAGTGGCCCTATTGATTTTACCCCCCCAGCAGACCCATCTAGAAGAGCGCCATCCCTCACAGCCTCTGCCCCCATCTGCACCCAGGGCTCCTTCCACTTAACTGGCTCTGAGTGGGGTCACAGACAGGACACAAGGTTTCATTCTCTGCAGGTTTTACTTTCCTGAAGTCACAATAAGAGATGTTAAATATCCCATCCATTTTTTTCAATCAGTTTTTCTTTAGCTCAGAGAGCAAAATATATAACTGTGTACTTAGATCTGCCTCTGATGTTTTTATAAAATAAAAAAAGACTCGTATTCCAAGTTTTTCAGGTACATTTGCTAACATGAGTGAAAAGCTCTTTCCTCAAAAAAACATTTGTTTTCAGATTAGGGTTGCCAGGGGCTGAAGGGAAGGGCAAAGGGGAAGCCACTGTTTAAAGGGTATGGAGGTTTGTTCTGAAATTAAATAGGAGTGGAAGTTGCGCAATACTGAAAATGAACTAAAAGATGCTGAATTGTACATTTGAAAGGGATTAAAATAGTGAGTTTTATGTTGTATTAGATTTATCTTACAAAAAGGTAATTTTTTTTCCAGGTTAGAAGTAAAAGGCACTTCAACGCATTTCAAATACAGCATAAACCCCAGGGATTTTAATAACAGTGTTACAAAGTCACAAGTAATAGTGTGCAACTAATCTTGCTCTTCTATCTGGATCTAGGCCAAAGGTAGGGGGAGTGGGAACAAGGCACAGTTAAGGGACAAAACCTTAACCAAAACACCAACTGGAAAAGAAGTTCCATGGACAAGGCCAAGGTGCATGCAGGAAGGTTGTCAGTCGACGTGCAGGAGACTGCCCTGCTTTGAAAATGAGGTTGGTTTTACAGCAAGTTCTTTTTCTTCTTGGACTGAAAAAATCAACCATTTCCCTTTGATCAGTCTTTTCAATGATACAAGTGCAGTAACACCACAGGAAAAGAGGAAATTTTTCTTCAACAAAAAAATGACACTTATGCAGCAGACAAAATTACTGTTGTCATGGGAATTGTAACTTGAGTTTCCTGGACTTCAAGTTAAAAAAAAAACTCAAATGTGAAAATCCATGGGCAGATTTTGCCCTCGTTTGACAAAAGTGTTTCTTTTTCTGAGAACTATTTTATCAAATCAGCCCCGTCTCACTTCAACCCAATCTTATTAAAAGCTTTCCTTGAGTTTTATGCTTTATTGTTATGAAGGACAAATGGTTTCAGCATTATCCTTAGAACACGATGCAAATAAATCTGCTCTTTGACAAATACTTCAATTGAATTAAGTCCTTTAATCAGAAAGTATTAACCAATTAAAATTTTACTCAATGACTCCAGTTCCCAAAGCTTTGGAAAACTGTTTTTGAAGCCCTAATACCAAAGCTATCTAGGAAAGGAACCTGTTCCCACGAGCCCCCTGCCAACCATGACATCCAAAGGAGGAGGGAACTGGTGTCCAGGGGCCAGAGGAGCTCTGTCTGTGAGCAAGAAGCAGGAGGCAGGAAACCCATAGAGATGAAGAGCCAGCTCCCAGAGGCATAAGTCCATAATTACAGGTGTCTGAGTGAAAACCACAGACTTGCGGGCCTCCCTGGTGGCACAGTGGTTAAGCTCTGCGCTGTGGAGCTGTCGGCAGTGGGGACGCGAGTTCAATGCCCAGCCGGGAAGATTGCCACATGGCGAGGCAGACCTCTCCTCCCTTACCCGCTGCTCCCATCAGCAGTGTATTTCAGTCGATCTGCCTGTTCTGCTTCCCACTGTCTCTGGTGATCCCTCTCGCCACCCCACGCCTCTATCCTGTACCCTAGCTTGTATGCATAAATAAATATTTAAAAAAAAAAAAAAGAAAGACAACCACAGACTTGCTACTTGTGCTGGAAGAAAGAAGCTGTACTGGTTACAAGACATCCGGGCATTTCTTGTATGACACTGTTGCCTCTCACTCCATCTCCAGGTCACAGAAGGAATATGAAAAGTGAAAGGAATACTTTCACCAGCTGGTTCAACCCCTTGGTTCCACAAATGAGACAAAGGCATCGTGTCCCAGGTCACAACCTCGTCAGAGGTAGCACCAGAAATATGCTGTGGATTAAAAAAAAGCCCTCCCCCTGCTTTTCCCTGATTCACCTGCCTAAGAAAGTTCTCCTGGCACCTTAAACTTGGATGGCCTCAGCCACTTACTCCCTTTGCACATTTTATTTTTCTCACACTCCACCTGCCCAGAAAAGGGAGGTGAGATGGGAATAAGAATTTGGAGACTAAGGACTATAAATATGAACATTTATTGAGCTGAAGAACTGCCAACATTTGCAGGGCTTCAAACATGTGCCTGAATCCTCTCAAAGTCAGCCTGGAACAGCCTCGGCCCTGACTGCAGGGGCACAAATGGTGCCTAAGTGTTTGCTGAAGACATGAGACCTTTTAATTCTGTGATCCTGAAAAGCTACAGACATTATCAGCAAAACACGCTCTTTGGAGCTGGAATGTTTGGAATCATCCTGGGGATGGAGACGCTAAGCCCTTCACCTTGGTGGGTCAGGGTGGGAAGGTGAGGTTCACCTGCTGCCCAGGTTGTCATTTTGTCCCCTGTCCTTTGCACGACCCACTTGAAGAAATACAAAAGGCATGAAGGGTGATCACAAAATTGTTTATACTCCTGCTATCCAGATGTTACACTGCTAATCTATCTTTGCATGCACTAAGTCCAAACATCTGGTTTAAAATCAGGGAACAAGGCCCCTCAAGAGAAAAAGATAAAGACGCTCATTTTCTGTAGTTTCAGAGAAATCACTAACCAAGTGGGATGAGGACCAACTTTAAGCCAAAAGAAGGGTCTCCCAGGCTAACCTGCATCTTTCCAATCTCAATCAAGGAGAGAGTCTCTCCCCGGCTCTGGTTTATATATTTTAATGCTGTCTAATGGAATAGCAGGAACAAGGCCAACCAGTCCCACTGTTCCGGGCACTTGGGGCAAAGAACAGAAAGGTATTTTTAGTCAGCAGAGCAAAGCGTGATTCAGAGTACCACGGGTCCTCAGGGTAAGCTAGGGTCGCTGCCTATCTCTGGCATGGGTGATTCAGAGGCACCTGCCAGGCTCTCCCACCCACGGCATGAGGGTAAGATAGCAATACATGGACGCTGTGTCCACCTCAGTTCTACCGCTCCATCTCGCAACTTACAGGAACCTAGGAGGCTTTGGTTTCCTGCTGATGAAACAAAGGAGCAAGGGGAGTGAACAAGTGGGCAAACAGCTAGAGGACCTTATTAAAGCAGCTTCTGACCCAGCTGCACTGGGAGGAGGCTTGAGACTGCATATCTGATGAGTGTGGTGCTGACAGACAGGACACGGCGCATCCACTGGCTCCACTTTAAGTGGCAAGGTGTTCAGAGAATGCTCCAGTGCTTTGTCATATGAACATATGAGGGATTATCATGCCCTTAATTAGCCTGGGGAAGAGAAACTCATTTAGTTTGCCGGTAAGTAAACACCTTCCAGATGCTGGCACACACACCAAATGGTTACAAAAAGTCAGACACTTGCCTGTCTGTCTACAGACACCAGGCCACAACCTTCATTCCATTTCACAGGAACAAGGACTGATTCACAAATCCTGTGGCCCTAAAGATGCTGCCAAGGTCCAAAGGGTATGTGACTATTAGCCACCAGCCCAAAGCAGCAGCCATCACTGTATCTTGCATGTTATGCCTGGGCCTTCATGTACTCGCTCCAACCTCGGGGTCATACTCCCGGTATGTAAGATGGGTCAGGAATGCTTTCTGTAAATGAGGAAAATGAGACTGAGAAAAATGAAGCTGTCTGACCAAGACATAGAACTGGGCCACGATTTTAATGTCCAGTTCTCCCAAACCTCTGGGAAGGAGTTAGCTGAGATAGTTTAGCTCCACAAAGATGGAATGCCTACTGAAAACCAGGCCTGGAACCAATAAAACCCGAGATCTGGAAGCTACCCTGGCAATCTCACTGATGACGCGTTCCTGCCAAGTACTGCGCAGGGTTGGTGTTGAGGAAAGATATGAACAGGTGAGCAAACAAGGTGTAATGCCAGCAAAATCCAAATCCAATAAAAATATGCAGGTCTGCAGTGGAAACAGGAAATTCACCAGGGAGAGAGAGGTGCTCTGCTGAGGAAGCTGCCAGTAAAATCTCAGGGAGAAAGTAGTTGGATTCACTATTGGTTTATCTGGAAAGAGTTCTGGGTGAGCTGAAAACAAGCAGCAGAGTGCTGAAGAAATGGGGGCAACTCAAGGTGTCTAACTCCTAAGTAAAGGGTCTCTTAATAGCTCAAACCATAACAGTCTCCTTTAATTCCCTTTATACTTATTTTTATTTCTAGTGTGTTGTCTATAATAATCAGCAGGTTGTCTATTCTCAAACACTTGACCACAAGAATTAAATCCCTTACCTCTATATTGCTTCCAGTGGCCTAAGGGGTATTTTCTTTTTTAAAGCCATAAAAGTAAACTGAGTCACGTTACCAGATTCACCAGCACAAAGTTGAGCCTGCTGTATTCTAATTCACAAAAGTTCCCTTAATGCCAGTTTATTCACTGAACTTACCGGCTGACCATTAGAAGCAAGAAATCTGTTTCTGTATACCTCTGCACCTAAAAAGACCTATTTTTCTCTCCAGATGAGAAATGATGCAAAACTTCCAGCTGTTAACTCCAGAAACCCCCAATGAGCATGTGGGGGCAGCTGTGACGCCCATGAAGGCTGCCCCAGAAAGACAGGACACTATTTACCAGCAAGCACAAGGACATACATTTTCTTGCCACCAATGTCAGCAGGATAATCCCCAGCCTCCGCAAACAACCCAGGGTCCCCCAACAGCACCACTTACAGGAAGAGGGAGACGATGTGAGAGGAAGCAGCCCCCAGGGATGGTATGGCCGTCAACTCATTGTTACTGAGGAACCTGTAACAGGAAGTAGAAACAAATCATTTAAATTAGTAGCTTGAAGTGAGATACAAACCAAGGAGGAGGGAAAAATCCCATAGTGCCCATTAAGCCATGCTAAGACCCCACCGTAATGCTGAATAAAACATAAAAAAATTTAAAGTGAGTTCTTAAAGGGAGAGGAGTCATGTGAGGTCACAAAACTCACTCTCTATCACACCTGTAGTTCAGACATGTTTTAGGACTGAGAGGCTGTCCCCAGTCTTCCAGTAGCTTTCATTCAGCTCAAGAATCAAGACCAACAGGTAAGGGACAGTCAAGAGGCACAAAGCAGAATGAAAATGTCCACAAACCATATATAAGAGCGCTGCCTGTGGAGTGAAACAGTCAGGAAAGGATTTGAGGGGGAAAGATCATCCCCTCTTGGTTGTTTTACAGGGCTGTGACATGGTAGCCTGCAAATCACAGTTTTGCTCACACCCTCCACCCAGAGTCAGACACCGACGGGCACAGGCGGATTTCCAAGGCAGCTGGGATATGTGGGGCAATTATTCCAATACTGGATCTGTGAAAAAACAGGGAACGTGGACGTGGAGATACTTATTTGAGATTCTAGCTTCTCTGAACTCTGATGAAACCTCTAGACATATTTTCCAAAAACATATATGTATTTGTACACACACTTTCGCTTACAGACACTCTAAAAATCCTGCATAGACAAGTGATGCTCCGCAAGCTTCCATTCTGCTCAAAAATTCTACCTCTGTATTTCCTAGTTCATGACTCTTAATGGAAGGGGGTAAGCCCAAGAACTGAAATGCTGCTTGCCTGATCTGCCCCCAGAGGCTTTGCAACCTGGCCTCCTTACATGACGTATTTCCAAATCTGGGAAGAGAATCCAAAATCAGACTTGTGAATTCAGTCCAGGAATCCTTAAGAAAGCCAAAGCACAGTGATCAGGCTTTCTGTTGGGGGATAGGCTGAAAAGAAATCGTATCTAAGATGCAAAACCAAGGGGATAAACTGGGTTATCTTATTCTCATTTAAGAGTATGTCTTGCATAGAACATCTTGTTACTGTCTGAAGACAAGGTCACTGAAATGGCAGCTGTGTTCATACAAGTATACAACTAGCATTTGCTTGAATAATCTGGTTGTCTGCCATCTTTTATAGAAATGAATAGAAAAAAAAATAAAGGAAAGGGCGTTGAATTATCCCATTTACTTTCCTCAGTGCCAAAGTCAGTTAGAGATGAAGCTTGGCAATTACTGGGCTGTGGGACACACAGTGTCTGTTTCAATAGCTTCATGACTGAAGCATCTGGCAGAGAGAAAGCAGATCTGTATCATGTGGCAAATCCTTTCTCCACTTAAAGGGCCCTTGTTTGTGTGGTGAAGTAGACAATTAATTACTTTAACAGTTTCTTATCTTACTGCCCCCTAAATCAGATTGTTTCTGCTTCACCTTTTATCTTCTCCAGCCCTGCTGTGATCCATTTCCCAGCTTGGCACAGGAATCTGGTATCAGAGATCTCCACCAGTATTCATCTCTACTAATAAATTTTCATAGGATCATCAGTGCACTTATTAGAAGAGACCCTCTGATAGTATCAGAGCAAGGAAAACTAATTTCAGGGGCCTGATGCTAATAGGCAACTTAGTAAACTTTAAAAACTCTTTATTTCTTATAAGAACTTTATAAACTTTATATTCTTATATAAACTTTATAAAGTTATTCTAAAACACAGATAATCATGGCCATAAAAATAACTACAGCAGTTAACATATTGAAAGTTTACTATGTGCCAGACCTGACTGCAAGAGCTTTTCAATGTATAAGGTCATCTTCAGACCCTCAGAGGATGGAGGGTGGTTCAGTGTACCAACAATTAAGTTGAAACACTGAGAGGGTAGATAATTTGATGAAAGCAGCAGCACAAAGTGGCAGTGGCCGAGGGAGTCTAGGTTCTTAACAATTACCCTCTCTTCCTCCATACCTTCAGCAACAACTCTACCTGCATTACGTAACTTCATGCTACCTAGGAATCAGGTCCCAAGTACTACTCTTGTCTCCTACCTTGTAGTTAAGTTTTCTATGTCAAGTTTGGGTTTGAATCACTAGCTGGGATCAGCTAAAGAGTGGAACAGGCATGGGCCTTCCCGGTGGAGCAAGGGGTTAAGTCTCAGCACTATGAAGCTATCAGCAGCCACTACAGCACGAGTTAGGTCCCCAGTTAGAGAGCTTCCCACATGGCGCAGCAGACCTTTCCTGTCTCTCCTGCTGCTACCCTCAACAGTGTATTTCAGTCAATCCGTTTGTTCTGCGCCCCACTCTGTCTCTGGTGAGTCCTCCAGTCCCTGCACCTCTGGCCTATACCCCAGCTTTTGTATGCATAAATAAATAAAAATAAATCTTTTTTTAAAAAGAGTGGCACAGGCAAGAGGGGAAGCAAAGAATGGATCGGAGGAGAATGACAGCAGAAAGGCCAGCAAACTGGAGAGCTCACAATCCCCAGCCTGCCTAGGACATCTCTTAATTTTAAACCCAAAACACATAGCATGGACTGCTTCGCAGGGAACTTTTGCTGAATGAGTGGTCTCAGTCCTACTGCACACAGGACAAAGTGCCTCTCCCCACTTCACAGAAGTGAGTGAACAAGGGAAAGGGGCACTGATACTATTTCAAACTCTGGAAGCACAGGTGCAGTGGGCTGGTGCTAAAGATAACCATGGCCTTTTACATCTGGATCTACAGCCCCAAGTCAACAGGTTGAGGGAGAAATCTCAGGCTGAAATCTCAACAGGGCTACTCGACATATGAAGAGGACAGTGGGAGCCAAAGGAACAGAAATGCACAACCACCTTACTTCCCCATCATTTCTACTTAAAAAGAGCTGCCAGTTAAATCTGTTGGTTCCACCACTGCGGGCGTTCTCTTTGTTCGCTCTGTCCCCTGTCCAAATGAGAATGCGATCCCAGAGAGGCACAGTGGCCTAACTCGCTCTGAGACATGACCAGCTTGCCAGACTGAAATAGACTGGTCAAAAATAGCACAGCCAGAGCCCTGAGAGAAAGGGCTCGAGGGAGGTTTAGCACAGTTCCCGAGAATAAGAAAACCTTAGGAATTTAGGATAGTGTTGGATGAAGTCTTTGGATATCTGGGCTTGTCTAATCTTCCTCCCTTCTGGCTCACCCCAAATTAATTTCCATCCAAGGTCCTAAACAATTCTTCTTAAATGTCTGGCTTCCGTAAATGAAACTTTTCCTGATGATTCAGGACCAAGAAGTGCATCAAAGGCATCAGGCCATGAATGATGAAGAGTCACGTGTAAGGTAAAGGGGCTACAAGGACCTGGGGCAGAACTGGAGAGGCCTTTCCCACCTCAGCCAGGAGGTCAGCTTGGGTCTTCTGGGCCCTCAGCTCTCTCCAGAATGTCCATTTACTTGGCTTGGCGAAAGGAAGCTTTTATACTGGGCAAGATACAAAATGCTAACAGGGATGTTTTAGATTATTATTAACAATCAAATCAGGCTTCAACAATGTAAAACAAACCCAGGCAGTAACTTAGGGTCATAGTACTTTGGAGTTTGAGGGGGGCATATTTATCTATTTATTGAATAGCTGATATAAACACACAATAGAACGTGCAAACTGTTTCAAAAAAAGAATTCCAGGAATACTGCATGAAAAGTAAAACCTCGTCATACTTCAGTCCTCTAGTCTGTCTCCAGCAGGAAGCTTCTGCTACCAGTGATGACGGGTATGCACGTCTCTATATGCACAGATGTGTGTGTCACCCAGAACATCCTGTATTAGTTTCCCCTTTATGATGATGCCATGCTTTTCTTAGCCAGCTGTGGTCCGGATGGCAAGGATGAATGACCATTTATCTAGTCCACTACTCGAAGACATTTTGGTATTTTCCAAAAACAAAGAGAGCTGCGATTTATAATGGCCACATTTGGGCAGGGGCTTGGATATTCAGTTGTTTCAACTTTTAAAGGGAAGAAAGTCATCAATTTGACGTAGGCAAACGTAGGTTTTGGGGTTGTGGCCACTTGATCGATAAGTGCTCTAGCTACTTGAGAATAGAGAATATTTACTTTGGCAAGTTCTGTGAGATACAGTTTCTATACCAGATAACCTGATACGGTTATTTTAGTACAGGATAAAGTTGCTTAAGTTAGCCATTTTAAGCAATAATAATAAAAGTGAACAAGAACCATGTTCCAGGTTCTGTGCTGACAGCTTTACATACAGCATCTTAATGAACAACATGTCAACCCTTTGAGGAAGGGACTAATTTATCACCCCACCTTAAAAGAAGAAACTGAGGCACAGTTACAGAGTAGCCAATTGGGGATCACAGGATGACTGCACAGCGTGGATTTTTAATTCAGTCAGCCCTGGGTTCGTTCAACCTCAAGCCTACCCCTTACAATGGAATTACCTTAGCCTGTCACTTAACCACTTAGTTGCCTTAGTTTCCTTATCCAAAAACTATAAATAATGCACGTACCAACTTCATAGGGTTCTGGCCAAATCCCATTGAAATAATTAAACCTAACAGTCTAGGACATAGCTAGATAATACAGTAAATGCTTAACAGGTGGCAGCAATTCACAGTCGAAAAGCAGTGCATCAAAAGGACACCCCCTTGTAATTTTACTCCTCCCTTAAGCTCTCCGTCCCACACATTCGGGGGAGCATAAACCTCACCCAGAGGAGAGTGAGCCATAAATACCCACAGGCAGGGCACACTCATGCTTCCTTGCCGCCTTCAGGAACATTTTAGGTCAATGGCCCTGGAAAGCACATGGCAGCACCCACACTGAGCACGCTCGGGCCCGGCAAGAGTAACGTGATCTGAGTGCAGTTTTTAAATGCGATGGTATAAATAGCCCTTTATTAATAGAGGAGCCTCACTGCCCGGGTCCTCTGGCTAGAGGCCCTCCCTGGTGGGCTTTCCTCAGAACTGTGGGCAGCAAGAGACCGTGTGGCTTGGCAGCAGCTGCACAAGTATCTTGTCCTCCTGGGGCCTCCAATGGGCTCGCTTTCCTCCCAACCAGCCCACAATGTTATGTGGCTCCAGGCCTCCAAAATAAAACCATGGCTAAACCACCACCCTCTGCTCCGCCAGCCTGTGGTTCCCCTCTTGCTGAGGTTTCCAGACTTGGGTGGCTCTGCATGGTTGAGGAGAAATGACAGCTCCCGAGAAACGCTCAAGCCAGTTTACTTAGAAGCAACTGTGTGTTGACCATGATTTCTTCTTTCTTCAATATCTTCCCCACCTCCCCATCCTGCACAGGTGACAGTAAGAAGGGTGTTTAGCAGAATGGCTGCTTAACACTTTTCGCTCCACTCACGTATTCACGTATTCATCTAGTCTCCGGTTTTTCACGCCATGGAGGATTTATTTGGAACTATTAGGAGCTATTTCTTTGATCATACTCAGTCTAGAAGCTTTAATCTCTATGCATTTAAAATTTCATTAAAATATATCCAGTAGTTCAGGAGCTGTGTGTGTTTTATTGAATGCTTATACCATTCATGCGGTAGCACAGAAAATAGCCGGCATAAGAAGTGTTAAGGTCAACCTCCATGAGTGTCTTAGCAAGAGGGAGGCACAAAGTCACATACAAAACAGCAAAGAGCACAGGAAGTACTGAGGAGCCTTCTCCTGCTTTAATGCAACAGTTCTGCAGAGAGAAAAGCCAAGGTATAGGGGAGAAGAGAAGCTGATTGGAGGCTAGCATGGGTCCAGACAGGCATGGGTCCCAAGGCAGCTGGAGGAATTAGAGGAAATATTCTGAAACTAAAAGGTGAAGACTGCTGTGAGAAAGCAACACAAGGACATAAACTCTGGATTTTCTTTTTAAAACTATTTAGTGGAATGTTGCAGTTTAAAATGTTAAGATTTAGGGCAGTGTAGCTTCAGGGTTAAATGCACGTGTTTTGGCATTGAAAGGATTTGAGTTCACCTCTCAGCTTTATCAACCATGCAACATTACTCAGGTTTATCTACCCCAACTGAGCTTCCATTTTCTCCTCTGTAAGATGGAGAAAAGTGTTGTAAATAAAAGAGTTTCTATCACAAAGTTTAGTGTGAGGAGTAAAGGAGGTAGCATTTGCCAAAGGTTTAGCACAGTACTGCTATGATTGCTGTGACTGTTACAGAAGAAATTTATTTTTAGGGCTCACAACCAGCACTGCCAATAAAGGACAGGTGGAAGTGAGATGCTCTCAGTTTTAGATCTGAGTGGGGAACAAGTTCCCCAAAGGGTTGGGGGTTAAGGGAGTCAAAGAAAATGAAAGCTGAAAATCTAGGGAACAAATGGAACAAGAGAGCTGGAAAGGAAAATGAAAATGCTTGCTGGAACATTGATCACACTCCCAGCTGAAGGGGAGGTCAAAGAACCTAAGGCAGACTACTTGGCCCTCTGGGACTCATGCGGGCCCTGGCCTCACGCCATGTGCATGCTGGGCTCAGTGGCCCTCATCTTGCCCCTACTTTAAGGGCCTGTGTCTAGAGTCACTCCTGCCTACCACATTCACATCTGCTCAGACATCACCTCCCTGACCAACTTTGTTCTGTGATCACCCCTCCAAAATTACAAAAGAAAAAACAAAGAAGACAAAATATCCTCACACTACCCTGTTCAATTCACCCCTTAATATATATCCACACAGTCCTACCTGGTGCCCTGGTTCAGTTCACAACCACCCCCATCTTAATGTAAAAGTTGAGAGAGAAGAGGTTGGTCTGTGGAGCCAGGATGTGTGAGGAGGGACACGGGACGGCCAAAAATCTCGGTGACCAGGCTAAAGAATATTTTAATGCAGTATTTTTTTAAATATTAAAATGAATGTCAAGCAAAATCCAGAAGGAAAAAAAAATCAAAGTTTTAAAATCCAAATAGGATAAGCAAGAGTACCATATCAAGCAATAGTGAAACCTGAGGCGAAGAAAAATATCAGGAACACTGACCCTGTCTTCCTATCTACATTTAAACTTTTTGTATTTTAGCCACATGGATTTTTTTGCATTTTGATTTTTTATTTATGCTGCATCAAAACATCATGCCATTTTGGCACTCCTTAAATTTTGCACCTAGGGTGAGCCTCACCTTAGTCTCACTAGCCTCACCTCAGTCTCCAGTGTGTTTGTGTATCTTACTCCACTATCCAGAGCTGTGCTGGCACATAGTAGGCATGCAAATAAATACTAAACGCGACTTTGAATGATGCCAGATGAAATACCTCTGATGTCATTTTGCCCAATTCTAAATGAAAACACTCAGTAAGCTGTGTGACTTAACACACAGAAGTTGTATATTCACAAGCATTAAAGATACCCTGGGTTATTAACTCAACCAGTTAGTTCATGGACTGGGCTTATCACCCTGGGGGACTGGGTCTCCTTAAAATTCATATGGGGTCAGAATATGACTGCATTTGGAGATAGGATTTTTATAAAGAGGTTATTAAGTTAAATGTGATCATATGTATGGGACCAAATCCAGTATCACTGGTGTCTTTAAGAAGAGGACTTTTGGACACACAAGTAAGATGCTAGGAATTATGCATACAGAGGATAGGCCTTGTTAAGTGGGAGCAAGAAGGCAGCTGTCCAAAGCCAAAGAGGGAGGCCTCAGGGAAAACCAACCCCACCAGCTCCTTGATCTTGCACGTCCAGTCCCTAGAACTATGAGAAAATAAATTTCTGTCATTTATACCAACTCAGTGGTATTTTATTAGGATAGCCCTAGCAAACTACTATCATGACCTACTTCAATTTCCTTACCACACTTCTGGCTTGTCAACCCGATAGAAAAATGAAGGTCCTGGACAAAGCATTTCTGAGAGTCTCTTCTAATTCTGATGTTACTTTAACTTTGAAAGTTAAACCTTTTTACAGCAGACACGCAAGTCATAAATGCCAATTTGAAGAATTTGGAAATGAGGGAAGGGAATGAAAATATTTTACAAGTTGTACCAACTGGTGAAATTCAATTTCCTTTAGATAAATCATCAGCAATGGAATCAAAGAATAAAGGAGAACTTTTATCAGTTATGTTAACCAAATGTGTAATGAACTTACCTAAATATAGCAAATAAAAATATCTAAAAACATAAGCACCAGTGAGTGACTTATGGAATATCCATGTACAGTAATTTTACATAAAAATTAAATTCAGAAAATTTTAAGTTACATGATAAAGTATGCAAAAGTACAAGGCTAAGTAGGAAACACAATATATTGGTTGATTGCAAAATTATGGGTGTACAGGTATTTATTTTTCATAAAGTGTTCACAACGGTTATGTTTGGGGGATGATCCTGGTGTTTCCAATTAGTCTTTATACACTTCTATAGTTTCCAGATTTTCTGCAATGACTACACATGATTTATGTAAGTTTCTGTCAAATCTCTGCGGAGCTAAAACTCCTGCACAATATCCATGTTAAAAGCAGAATTCTTTATATTAACTAGAAAAGACTGAGGCCTGATTTAAAGGATGCTGCAAGAGGCAGCATCTGTTGAGTTCCACAGACTACCATGCCCAGCTCTGACCACAGACAAGAGGGGAAAAGGAAGCTTCTATTGTCCATTCTCCCATCCAACGCCCCTGCTGAGCAGGCCACATACACCACCTCCGTGGGAACTGTGGGGAGGGACCAGCCAGGTATGTTACAAAATCTAAATTAAGCCGGTTCTCTCTCTACATTACATACCTGGCTGGTCCATAAGGGAGGAGACTGTCCTAAACACCCACCGTGCAATAACTCCACACTTTCTGAACTGTCACACAACCATCACTGACTGCCTAGGGAGAGAGAGGCTGTGTGAAAGGCAGCTGGGGTAAGTAGACTAATTTGTCATTATGGCTTATATACAATGTTTTCTCCAAGTAGTTTAGACTGCTGGTCCAGGGTAGAGAGAGATGCAGCAATGAGAGTATTTCCCCCAATGAGCTCCTCAGCCACACACTTCACCCCCACAGGTTTAGGGGAAGTACTTACACTTCCTGTAGATTTGGTAAGTCCTCAAAATCAGTAGGGTCAATCTCAGAAAATCTGTTGTAACTCAGGTTTCTGGTAAAAGAACAAAAAGGGGGAAAAGTAATTAAATCCAACACTCAGCATTGCACCCCAAACTGAGGAATCTTCTACTTCCACACACACACACAAAAAAACAAATTATTGATACTGAGAGTTACAGATATATCTCCTCCCCACCTGCATCCATAAACAAGTCACTATGAAAATCTCAAATCACTTGAGGTTGGCTAAACCCCTTAACAAATTTGAAACAAAATCTAAATTAAGCCGGTTTTCTCTCTACATTAGAGTGTGCTCATCCAAATGCTGTGCACCATATCGAATCCAAGGCCATCCTTAGTGGCATTTTTTTTTTTTTTTTTGTGATTCATGTTTTACTAAAGCAACAGAAAACATGAAACAGGAATAAAGAAAAAGAGAGAATGGGAGACTGACCCTCATTTGAATATCATTGGCTCTCAAACAGGGATGACATCTGGCAATGTGGAGATATTTTTGGTTGTCACAACTACAGGAAAGGGGGTAGGGAGATGTGGGTTGCTACTGGCATCTAGTGCCTGGAGGCAATGGATGATCCTCAACATCCTACAATGCAAGGAACAGTCCTTAACAACAATCAATCGTCCAGCACTGAGCATCAACAGTGACATTCAGAGGTTGAGAAAGCCTGGTCTAAACAAGAACTTAACAATAAAAGTCGCTCAGATGTAGAGTCAAAGTTGAAAGGATTGTTTAGAAAAAGAACAGTATGAGATCCTAGTTATTAGATCATTTATGAACATGGTTTTCCTACCATAAACGAATAAATATTAGGAATGACAGTTACACAGGAGAGAGGAACAATGCTCACAGGAAACTCACGCCAGTGTTGGCCAACAGCAGGGAAGGTCACACGTAAGCAACCTTCAAGATGATAGCATCTGCCCCAATAATTCAGAACTACATCTTTTTCCCCGTCATTCCCCCAGCTCTGGTCCTAAAGGCAAATGAGAAGCCAGCTGGGCAGTGTTCAGCCAGCTGGGCAGTGTTCAGCCAGCTGGGCTTCTCTGATCACCTCTCAACCCAGACCAGTTTCAAATTTCAGGAGTAGAATCCACAGAACTGTGTTCTGAATAGGCACTAGCTCCTCACTGTACACTGTACCTTGCTCCTAATGATCAAATTCCACCCAGTCCCGTGTATCCCCTAGAGGTTAAGTTTTAATCTCAGCAATTAATTTCACTGACTTTACTGTCAATTAACAGGACTACAAATAATGAGTTTAAAGTCTATCTTTTTCGGTGGCATAACGTCACGGAAGTGGCATCTCTCTTTTAAACTTCCTCCAGAGACTTTCCAATCAATACTAACCTAGGGCTGATAGTCCTATTTCACTGTCAACTCAAGACATTCATCTAAACAAAAGTCAAACTACATGTGGAATTAATGGCACATCTGCGTTCAGGGCACAGCCTGAATTAAAAGCAATTTGTCCAGAGATTATGTTACCATAAAAATTGAAGGTGGTAATTTTTTAAACCACGTACTGAAATCAAGTGTGAACTTGTCTTGCTTAGGGTATCTATGATTGGGTACACAGACATCAACAGGGTAGACCTGGAAAAGAAAATCCACAAAGGGAGAGAATTTTCTCACATTGGAAAAAGGACTGGACAGGTGAAAACTTTCTTCTATTGTGGGCACATTATCATGGAAAAAGGACAGAAGTCTACAGACACTATGAGTTTAAGTGACTGACTTTATACCATCATTGGTAATGGGAGCTGTTAATCTGGAGGGGACATCAGAGAGAGCTAGAAACCACAAAGTCAAGAACCTAGAAGGCAATCAAGCAGATGTTCACCTATCAGGTGTGAGATGAAGCTGAGAACCTGCTGCCACTGAGGGGGTGTTTACTCCTATCTCCACAAACAAGGGCAGAGCAGACCATTCTTCTCAGTTTTCAAGAGAAGCTCAAACTCTGAATTCTTACATGAAATCCCTTCATTTCTTTAAAAAAAAAAAAAAGTGACCTTGGATGGGCCAAAGAAAACCTCTTTGCAAGGCCTTCCTGAAGACCACCAGCTTCTGATCAAGGTCCAAAGTGAAGGACTCATTTCTGACTGACATATGTGGCCAAGGTGGGGGTGGAGCTCACAGGAATCAGCTCTCTGGCAATTAACTGGAGCTCTATTCTGAACTATCTTCAAGGAAATCACTCCCCTCATTGTACCCCACAAGTGTCCATATTCTTCAGAAACTCAGTATTAGAATAAAACCATTTTAAATCATGACACCCCTTGGTCCATCTTTCCCTAGGAGAGCAGACAAAATGTATTTACACCTCAAAAATGTTGTACAAGCCCTGCTTTTGAAGATAAGGCTACTTGAGAAAAGGGTCTTTTCTAAGCTAGACTTATCAAGAAGTCAAGCGTTATCAGGAGGTAACACAGATTCCAGTAAGTAGCAATAAAGATGACGATATCTGTAAGTGGAAACTTAAAGCTTTCACTGTCAGTCTGGATGCAGTGACTTTTCTACTTTTAATGAACTAGAAAAGCCATATTATCAATATGCCACGGTCAGCAGAAAAAATGCTCCTCTGTGGGTGCGTATTAGCAATACACAGAGAAGATACGAGTTGAAGCTCAGGTCCCCTGGAACAACTTCTACATTTGGACACAGAGATGCCTAGTGTTTAATTTTGAGAAGTGAAACCTGGGACAAGTGGCTGATCATGGATGACTTTATTGGGAGATACCGACAATGTTTACTGTACTGTCCCTCACAAATATAATCTAAAATAAAACCCTCAAAGGCATTTTCTTATATGCTCTTTTCAGGGAGACAAACTCCTAGCATAGAATTTTTTTTCTGATGATAAAATATATGTAACATAAAATTAACCATTTATTAGTCTCATTGTTGTACACCTACCACCACCATCCATCCCTAGAACTTTCTCATCTTCTCCAACTGAAACTCAGATCCATGTAAACCCTAACTCCCCATCTCCCCTTCCCCAGGCCTAAGAAGCTACATTCCACCTTCTGTCTCGAGGAATTTTAGAATTCTAAGTATAAATACAAGAAAAGTATTTGTCCTTTTGTGTCTTGTTTATTTCACTTAGCATAATGTCCTCAAGGTTCATTCATGTTTTAGAATTTCCTTACTTTTCAGGGCTGAATAATATCCCATGGTATGTATATTCTGTTTATCTATTCATTGGTTTACCCAGACATTTCTGTTTATCCATTCAACAGATCATGGACATTGTTTCCATCTTTTGGCTATTATAATACTATGAACATATTATTTTTGAACATAGTATTTATGAACATAGTATTTTCCAGCATAATTTTTAAATAATATTTTCTTTAACCCTCAACTGTAAGAACACCGACAATATTCATTTCTCAAAGATTTATACTGTGCAGAGAGGGGGATCATCTCAGATCCTGAGAACAACAAGGGGTTAGTAAGTGAAAAATCTTTAATGAAGCCTTTCTTTCAGGTGGCAGCTGACATGCACACAAATCTAAAGCATCTCACTTATTTCTACAAACACCATGCACCCCTTACCAGGCCCGACATCTGAATGTGTCTTCAGTTGAAGGTTTCAGATTCTCCTGTCAAAACAATTCATCTGTCAGCAGGACAGATGTTGTCAAAAGCATTTCTGCACCTTTCAGTAGCAGAGAGAGAGGAAAGAAACCTCAGGGAATCTAGTTACTGCCAATTGCAGCTTTCATTAAACATTTTGTCAGCCATTGTCATAACACAAATTTTCCCTGTTCTCTTACAAAGGGAGTGCAGATCTTCGAACAATTGAGCCCAGCCAAAGATATTCTTTCAGCTAATCTGCTGAAAGATGACCGTCCGGCCCACCATTTGCAGAACACACAAGAGGCACCTCTGTAAGAAGAGCTCAAATTTTATCCCAGTTTTATCTGTCTCTGCAAAGCATGCTGTTTAACAGTGTACAACAATCTGCTTGCTGAGCAATTTTCACGACAAGATTTCCTACCCCAACTGCACAGAAATAGAAGAGCTAAGTCTTTAAATAGCTGAGAAATCCCTACAATTGGATAGCATAAACCTATGTTGTCCAGTTTGGTAGCCACTAGCTCTGGGGCTATTGACATTCACATTGAAAATACTCAGGATCACATAAAATTAAGAAAGCAATGTGTCGCACCAGCATATACCCAGCGTTCAGCAGTCGCTTGTGGCTAGCACCTTCCGTACCACACGCTGCAGACAGAAGTCACTTCCATCGGCACTGAAATTTCTACTAAACTGCTGTATCTAAATCATGAAGCAACCATCAAATATTTCTAAAGCATGAAGTAATCAACATATATTTAATATGAAATGGTACCTACAGAAGAAATTTGAATTTTTTTAAAAAAAATTATTTCCTAATAACTCAAGAGTGTTGTTGACATGTGATGGGGGATGGACACTGGTATCAGCCTCTGTCCTAGAGACGCACAAAGTCCAAAACCATTCCCACAGAGGAAAGGCCCTTGAAAACTCCATTAACTAGGAAGATAACTCTTGTTAAAAAAAAAAAAAAATGTCCTGAGTGTAATTCTATAGGCTTAATCAGTATTTACATAATCTGACCAGCATCTTCCTGGATTACAACCAGAACCACATATTACAAACTTGGCAAATGCTATTCAAAGCTGGCAAACAATAATTCATTGACTCCTTGGAAGTTGAGGGATAAAAAGTTCCGTTTACTTTTGAGTAAGCTGTGGTGAGGAAATAAGCCCACATCGTTAGACAACATAATTAGCACTTCATCCCCCCAAACAGGCACTGCTTGTAGACCACTGACTACAGGCAAACCTCTCCTGGGAAGCACAGAACCGTGCAAGGCTTACTTTTCAACATTAACAGGAACCATAACTCAAAGTAAAAGGAGCGGGTCCTAAATCTTTGACAAGCACTCCTGGGGAAGGAGGTTTTCATATTCGGTTTAGTTTCCAGGCCAGCCTATTTCCCATTATTCAACTCTGTCTGGACTCCTGAAAGTCATAGTACTTTACATATTTTAAGCTTTCTGATGTTTGCTAAACTGAATAATACAGCTGGAAAGAAAAGTGCAAAGCAGTCCAATGATCCAACATCTGGGCAGTATGCGGCATCCCAGGCTAGCCTGAGAACCTCCTGTTTCTTGGGAAAAGGTGGGTACCAAATGTATGTCTGATGTTAGCTTCAGAAATGGTTTTCTTTGCTACCCATTGGGGGAAAGATAAAAAGGAGTTAGATGCTTAGGTCTATCTGAAAAAGGTGATTGGTTCTTTCAAATTTCAAGGGGTGCAAATGAGTAGGAACACACACGCTGTTAAAGATACTTAATCCCGTAAACTTTTAAGGCTATTTCTGCAGCATTTTTACCTTCCAAGGGATTACGGTGTAGTACACACCAAGTTCCAATGAAATCACCACTGTATGTTATCAGATCTATTATAAGGTTATTTATTTATTTATTTAAGATTTATTTATACATACAAGCTGGATACAGACCAGAGGCGTGGAGTAGCGAGAGGGTTCACCAGAGACAGAGTTGGGGAGCAGAACAGGCAGATTGATGGAAACACACTGCTGAGGAGAGCAGCAGGCAAGGCAGGAGAGGTCTCCCACGCCATGTGGGAATATCCCTGGCCGGGCGTCAAACTCACGTCGCCGCTGACGACAGCTCCACAGCATAGTGCCTAACCACTGCGCCACCAGGGAGGCCCCTATTATAAGGTTTTATAAGAATAAGATTTCTTTTTAAATTTAGAATATCAGATATCCCTGTCTTTTTCTCTACTGTGATGCTTTCCCCTCATTAAGCAAAAACCATAACTGAACAGACTGATAATACACATTAAAGTCTTACAGCAAGAAAATGATAAAATTGCATCTTAAACTGGAATCCTCTGGCATCCTCACACACGCATATCCCCTCAGGAGAAGGTTCTGTACTTGCTACAGCTTCTCCAGTAAATCAACTTGTCAAATATTCCCTAAACTGGGGATTAGAAGAGGCAACACATTATTTGCAGAATAATCCAATGCAAAATCAATTCAATACATAGAGTTCATCATGTAATCTTCTGTTGACTTATGTTTAAGAAAGTCAGTTATGAGACAGTTATACCAATTTTTGAAAATGCTGACAGGCAACTCACAAGAAATAATTAGTCCTATACAGACCCCAAAGTCATGACCTGTTTGTATTCCTTAAAATCAGGTACAGAAATCAGTGTGGCCTTCGTGTCCTAACACCGGAAACATCTGGGAGAAGTCACCCAGGCCTGCCTCTAATCCTGCAGTCTTACCTGTGCTGGTTTAGCTACCCCCTACCTGTGGTTAATTGAATGCAGGTCTAGGTCTTTATTCTTTAGCACCCAACAGATGTCAAATTCAACAAATACTTGTTGAGTGTTTGTCTGCAACTATACTGTGCTGTGATAAATTCTGATACAAATTAGGATAAGATCTAGTCCATGACCTTAATGAGTTTACAACCCACCAGTCAGATAAGATGCCAGACCAAATAATTACAGCCAAAAGCTCTATTACAGCAAGCATCCTCTGAGTGGTAGACCCAGAGATGCAAATTGGTGTCTTTTGGGCCAAAGACAGGTTGCAGGGATGTTTGTTTGGAGAAATCTAAAATTTTCACTAAAAAGGTAAATAAAAGTTTCCATTTCTCTTAAATATAATCATTGGACCTGCACTCTTGATAACAACAACTAGACAGATTTACCTAGCAAATATTCCAGTTGATCATACACCTCACTGCTCCCACTGTCTCACCTAGGACCTCTTATTCATTTGCAGCGTCTGCCTGGCCCTTGAAAGCATTTGAGTTGGTCACGCCTGGGAAGGATGACGCTGAATCCAGATGTCATTCTGGATCAGTTGTAATGAGAACAGTTTACCAGAAAACATAAGGCCTTAGCTAAGCCTGAAAAGTAGAACAGCAGCATGTTTTTTAAGGAAGTGCACCAGGCAATATGGCAGAAAAGGTAAAATATGGAGGGGATGAATTTTTTTTTAAAAAAGAAAAAAGCCAAGAAGTCAGTACCTCCCAGAAAGAGGAGGGGAAGACGGGAGTGCCTAGAGCAAAGCTGGGAAGAGTGGCCCCATGTTTGTCAGCAACACCACCCAGCAAGCAGCTCAACCAAGGGTTACAGAAACCTGAACAAACCTCAGGGCGGGACCCTCGACTTCATTCTACGGGGCTATGACAGTTGATTTCCACAGGCACAGAGGGGCTCCTTGTTCATCTACTTAAAAGTTTTGACCAGAACACTCAAGAGCCTACTATCACTGCAAGCAGTCTACATTTGCTTTTTCTATAAAACATCCCTCAAAACAGGGGATTCTTGGATCTGTTTTCCTGCCAAAACTTTAGTGTGGCCATAGCGAAACAACGTAACTGGGTTTGACCACTCTCTTGCTTTGGTTTTGAGAGTGGTACTGGGTGGGAAGGACACAAATTCCCCATAGCAGTCTCACTAAATATGGTGAGTGCATCACAAACCTCTAAAGATGAATGAATAACATGGGCACTCTGGGCACACCAAGTCTGCGGGAAACTGACTGACAAAGGGAAACTGAGCCGAGAATAGCTGTGACTGACCAACCCGCCAACAAACTGGCCAGAAAAGGAGCACTGGCCATGCCCAACCCAGCAGCAGAAAAACCACTATTTGGCTTTGCTATTAGAGAAGTGGATTTCCGGAGTCTTGGAAATGGGATGGGGGTAAGGTGTCAGAAGTGTGGTCACCTATTCTCTACTTTATCACCTCTGAAAAGGAACCACAAACTCACCCTTTCAGAGAATCCTTACACTCTCTATAGGACTTTGCAAACCATCACTTCTGCTATGGGTCCCTCTCAGTCTGTGGGCACCATCTACGCTTAATCTCCACTTTCTGGAAGTGGCCATTCTGGGAGCAGCAGGGTGTCAGCGCCTCCAAGCCAGTTCCCTCCCCATCAATCTCTGCACTGTCCTGGCTTTCTGCTTTCAGTCTCCTGGTACTAAGGGCTCCAGTCAGAGTGTGGGGCTCATCAACCAAGACCCGGAGGAGGCAGGAACACGTGCTCATCTCCAGCCAACATACTTAGAGCTGGGGGCTTGCGCAGGAAGAGAGGATTCTCCTAAACAAAAGCCATGCTCTATGGAGGCAGGAAATGGAGACTTTTGCTTCTGTAGTAAAAACAAGTCAGGCAAAAGGGACAGGAAATGAGGGACACATTAATCCAGAGGATAAATTTGGAATCCTTGGTTTGCTGAGTGCTTTGCAAAGTCTACCAGTGCCCCTCTGGCCACAGGGTAGCGTTTCCTTTTCTCACAATTTAAGCTTTACCCCTGGACCCTAAAAATGTCCACTTTCAGTAGATCAGCGTCCCATGGAAACACCACCACAAAATATAGGGTGTTTTATAAAAACCTAATGAGCTTTAAAATCATTATCTCTGAGTTTACAGGTAAAGATGCAAAGCAGGGACTCCCTGGTGGTGCAGGGGTTTAAAGTCTCAGTGCTACCAAGCTATAACCAGCCACTGGGGCCTGAGTTGGATCCAAGGCTTGAGTTCAATGCCCAGCCAGGGAGCTAACCCACACGGCACAGCAGACCTCTCCTGCCTTGCCCACTGCTCCCCTCAGCAATGTATTTCAGTCAGTCCACCTGTTCTTCTCCCCACTCTGTCTCTGGCGAATCCTCTCAACCACCCCACCTCCGGCCTACACCTCAGTTCTTATATCATAAATAAAAAATAAATCTCTTTATTTAAAAGATACAAACTAGCAATATCTCATGAACACTTTTTTTTTTTGTCAGGATGTATCACCCAACAGAATCTGTGTGAACTCTGGCACAATCATCAACCATAAGGGATACTATAGTCAATTTCCTTTTCCAAAACAAAGAACTGATTCTCCACTTCACACTGAGTAATTTCATTCACTCCCTGCCCACAACAGAGGGCAGCAAGGAACATCACTATAGGAGAGGAAATAACTATAAAAACACAACCCCATTAAAAAGTACTCCTGGTTACAAGAACAAGATGGTCAAATTCCACGCCTGTCTTTCTGGGAGAAGGTACAAGTGAGGAGTTCACTGGGATAAAGGGATGTGGAAATTCTATACCAATGACCCTTGAGTCTTCAGAAATGAAGCCTTTAGATTGTATTGCTTCCCCTGAGGACAGCAGACACATGCTAAAATATTAATAACAAACCCAACGCCCTTCTCTCCATCTGAGTCATTACCTACTCTTGTCCAGGGGCTTCCTAGAACTGGGAAAGGATCAAGGCATTGTGTGACCTTCAAAAATCTCATATCAAACAACTCTCCATCATCATCCAATCAATGAAAATACTAGTACAGAAATCTCATGTTACATAAATGTATGCCAAAAGATAAAAAATAAAACTTTGTGGTAACTCACTTCTGGACATGTATAATAGAGTATTTTTGTAGTTAAAGTATTTAGAAGGACAACTTGAGACAAATGCTTCTGGGTTACAAAGAGTAATCAATATATAGTAAGTTGCCTCTTTGTCCTCATTAAAAGGGAGGGTAAAGGAAATGAAAGGTTTTTTTAAGTAAATACATCTGTACAAACAGCAGCTTACCTTACTGTTATCAGCATCTCTTTCCTTCCCCACCCACACACAAAAAAAACGTTAAGGGACAAATGACATAAGTGGGTGTAACTGGCATAACTGCCTTCCTAGGCTAGGGCTGCTGGTAATGAAAATCCTTTCTGAGAAAATAGAGGATCCTAGGCTTGTTCTCTGGAGTCCCTTATCAGCCTCTACTAGAATTTATGTGCACCTCTTACTTTTCCAACTGAAGTCATACCCACTACTCACTAAAGTCTTGGACAACTCTTTGTGCCTATACAAAACCCAATCAAAAATCTAACGTGAAACTCCAGCCTTACTTGAATTTACTACTCTCCATTACCAATGGATTAAGATACCTTCAAACAGTATCAAACGTTCTCAGTATCACATTCTCTTTTAGGTTTCAACATCATCTTTTAGGTTTCAAATATTCAACTATATTTTCTAGGTTTAGCCTCTCTTCCTTTCCAGGCTACCTCAAAACTTAAAAACTTGAAGGTCACTCAAATACAGTAACAAGAACAGATGAGTGGTATGAAATCAACCAATTTCAAAAAGTGAGATTTACCTACAAATTTTGAAGAATTCATCTACTGTATTACATGGAGGTACAAGAGTGTCTCTAAGTATTTGAAAGAAAAGTTTTAAAAGGTCAGCCTCCTGGCTAACAGTTAAGTCACTGACTTCATTAGCTAGCTTATCGACTTGGATCTTGTTCTGTCGATTTTTCCATTGGACTTTTTAAAATTTATGTGTCATGAAAAGTCAAGCTGAAGCCAAAAAGCAAGTTTTTCTTTCTACGATACTTAGATGTCATGAAATACTGTGAACTCAGAAGCCCATCTGCACTGTATTCCGTCTGCCTCAGTTTTCTCATTTTTCCCAGGCTCTGGTAGTTGAAATTACTGAGAAGACACTAAAGCACAGCTGAACAACCACTCAGTATCTCAGCATGCCTGTTTTACACAGATTCCTTCTGCTATTAGAACATGGAAGTTATCACTGAAATCACCAGCGCAGAGAACGAGATGACATGTGAACTCCATCCTTGACTATTAAAACTTCATCACATCGAATGGAAAATTAGCAATGAAAAAGAAAGGCAGTCACAATATACTTTGATTTCTTCTGTTTTTTAAGCACTTACCAAGGCCTGTAAAAAAGAGACCTTACCTATTCTACATGGACCATCCATATTCCCAGAGCACAATTTAACACCAAGAGCTCCCTGCCTTCATACCCTGTCTCCCTGCCTTGCCTGACACTTAAGTTCCAGGCCATTTACTTTCAAAGGTGCATCTTAAAGGGCAGGTCCTAGCAGTCAACTAAAATTGCTCCACTGTATCTCAATCACCTCATGAACACTGATACCTATGGGGTGTGAATCCATTTTTAAAGTAAAAAACCAGAAAAGATGATTAAAAGCCCTACCAAAAGTCAATTCTAAGTTGGAGCCCCAATAACAGCCTGAAGAAACCTAAGAAACACCTCGCATACTTCCAGATACTTCAATCCACTGTATGCAAAGGAGAGAGAGACATTCAATTCCCATCTCAGCAGGAAATCAAGGTCTCACTAATCCCAGATACCCATGAAATCACCTCAGGGGTAGTGAACTAGTAGGGGCACTTCTTTGCCTAACACATTCTAGCATCTCTCCTTTTGATAAAATGATAAAATCCAATTTGAGCCGGTTAAAGTCTCTGCTCAGTTTGCCCTCGTCATGTACGTCATGTAACTTCATCACAACTTCCCTCCAATAAAACACATCCTTTGAGATTAGGAGTCTGGAGGGGGAGGTTGATTTGCTCCTCCACACTAACAAAATTGGCATCATAAACCCTCTTCAGTTCGAGACCAATTCAATTCTGTGCCCCAAGATATAGGGGATTAAACAGAGTACACTTTGCAATGGAGCAGTTAATCTGATAAGACTTTCACCTATAAGACTCTACCTGTTCTCCAGGTAAGCCTGGAGCTTTCCTCTCTCCTCACTCCTCCACATTTGGGGCTAAAATACCATCAAAGCAAATACAAGGTTCTCCAATCCCAGATCCAGTCCTCTTGGCCACACAAGCATGACTCTGCAAAACTATGCTGGCAACTACAGTTACTTGCAGCAAACTCAACCATGATCAATAAGCCAAAGCAGGTTGGATTTGGTTAGGCTTAAGTTTGCACAAGCACAAAGAGAAAGCCACCCACTCTCAAACCCCAAAAGCTCCTGCAGAAAGCACCTGCACAAACTCGTCAGGGTGGTTTATAAGGTCACAAGTGCCTCAGAAAAGATCTTTTATTCCTAGAGGCATGAGACAAATGGTAGGCCTGTCACACTGCTGGTGTCAATATTTATCTAAGACCTCGGTATTCACGACAGTATAAACCAGGCACTTTTTCAATTCACTCATTCACGTAATTTGCCACTACAAAGCCCCAAAACAGAGATTCATTTACAGCTTGAATTTCTTTTCTTCCATTTCCATAGAGGAGGCTGGCTGTGGGGCCCACGGTATATGTCAGCAATAATTCCAGCAGTTTGAGAATAAAGCCTTCAATGTATTTCAGAACTGCCAATATCAAATGGCCTTGCATCCAAAGACAATAAAGAAATGGGGAAGGGAAACAAAGCCTCAGCTGCGTTCTCTCTTCCCATGGCATGCGTGTTTTCTGCACTGAAAGTGAGCAAAGCTTAGACCCTGCAGTAAAGTAACTGAACCCCTAGAACCACGCCCAGGCATTTCTAAGTGTGACTTACTCACACAGCAGGATTAATCCAGCAACCAATACCCAAAGTATTAGGTACTGCTCAAAGGAAGACATGTGCTACTCAATAGCCCTGTTTGGCCAGATCCAATTCTCTCAAACTCCCTCCTTCTTCACCCTTTACAGAGTCTTCCTCTGTGAGCCTCCTCTAAGCCCTAAATAAAGGCCATGCAAAAGTCCCCTTCCCAGGTAGAAGTCAGAAGAGGTAACATCATTACCATTAATATCAACTTCAGGAGACCCCTGGGACCTCTAAAAATAGCTGTGCATTGTGGAATCCAGGTTCACAAGTGGATTCCTCCAAGTCTTTCCTCGGCACTCAAGCCCTCACATTCCCTTTCTGCAATGGAGGCAGCTGGCCTCTCATCCAAAGGGTCACACTGCAGAGGAGGAGGTCGACTTTAGGTGTACATGCCAAGGACATTGGGCGCAGAAGGTGGCTCTCTATCCAGTGACAAACTGCAGAACCTGCCTCAAGCCCTCTTGCAACATTGCTGGGAAATGACATTAGACAGATTTTTAAGCCGCTTTCCCACAGCTTGCTATATCTGCTTTTGTGCTCCCGTAAGCGTGATTTCTTCCCAAAAAGACGCAGATCCCCATCAACTGCCTCGTGAGGAATCTGGATACTCTATGCAGTCCAGTGAGGATCCTCATATCTGCCAACGGCTGCAAATCACTTCAGTTTCTTGCTAAGCAAAACTGCGACAGCAAGTGATGAGCCATGACATATGATGCACGTGTGGTCCAGGAGGGGCCGACATTCCTCCTCTGCTTTAAATACGCCTGTGAGTAAAAGCAAGCAAGCACTGGGCCCAAAATGGTTGCAGCTGAGGGTGTGGTCAGCTTTATTTTTTTCTAACATAAAAATATACACAACACTTAAGTAGCCAGTATTTCCTCACACACTGAAGTTAATAATTCACAAACCAACTGACACTCATCAAGGATCAGAAAATTTAAAGGTGGATTGTGCAAACACTCCTGTTCTTGTTCTTACTTAACAGCTGGTTTATTTAACTGATAGCTTCTGCTGCCATTGGGGCAGATAGCACTTCAAAATGTTATCTGTTGAGACAAACACCACTACTCAGATCGCTTAGCTTCTGTGTCTTACTCTGGTGATTATTTTCCTATTGGATGGAACAGTTAGGCAATTCTAGTAGGGTGGAATATGGGAAAAAATAAGACATTATCATAATCGTACTCTCTCAGTTCTAATCCGGCCCCTCCAAATCGACAACCCCAAGGATGCCAATGCATGAAGGGTCCACTTCCTTCTGCCTTCAAATCTTATATTCTCCATCTCTGCCCTCTCTTACTTGATATGTCAGCTTCATTCTCTCATTTTTTAAGAAGTCATTATACGCTGAGCCAGAAACCTGAAGTCACATGTATGTGTAATGTGAATGGGGGAGGGAGAGGGAATCAAGCAAGTGCTCTCCAGCCACTGTTGGAGTTTCTAATCTGCCGCAGAATAGTAGGATTTCCAGTTGTTGGCTGGTGTTATTCTTTCACTCAAATGAAATTAAACCTTGGGGGTATGAATTGTCTGCAAAGCTGAAGACCTACTACGGACATGACCCACAGGAGGGTTTATGAATCTGCCATAGCTGCAAGGCCAGATGAACTTCCATATAAGCCTGTTAAAGAGGTTACACATTAACCACCACAAATCTCAAAGAAGAGCCTATCACTTCCACCATCTCCACACTTTTATATCCTGCCTTTCAAAGGGCTTTCTGGAAGTTGCCTCCCTGGAGTCTGAAATACATGGAGATTGGTCTATTTTTTAAATCTGCTTTTAATAAACACTAATTTAAGTGGGTGCAGTTGGTCCTTCAGAGGCATCTAGTTTAAGCCCGGAGGGGCAAAATATAACAGCAAACCCCAAAAGGAAGATGAGTAGGACAGCTGACACAAATGCTTATTAAGTATAGGCCACGTGCGGGCAATGGCGCCGGGCGGCAGGACCAGCCCTCACCAAGAGGATCCCCGAGGGGAAGGTACAGCTGTACAAGCACCCAGACTTGTGCTCCAAAGGTGATCCTGGAAAAGACAGAGGTCACCTCCCTCGGGTGCTCTGGGAAAGTCCTCTGAGGAAATATTTAACTAAAGACCGGAAGGACAAATACGAGTCAGAAAGAAGAGGCACAGCAGCAAGAGCACAGACAAAGGCCCTGAAGGAGGCAAAGGCTCCACAGGGGAAGGAACTATCTTGGCCTGTATCGCCCAAGCCCATCAAGCCCTGGTGTTAGCCCATTGCAGAGGGAGGCAGGAGCCAGGAACAGGGGCTTGGACCACTAGGACTTGCAGCTGAGCTTACGGGAGCCCACTGTCTAGTGGCGTGGGCTTCACATTTTAGACTCCAAAGCAATGTCCCCACATAGATTTGTTAAATACAGATTTCCAGGCCCTGAAACCATAAATTCAGACCCCAAGGTCAGTGGAGGAGTGAGAAAATGCCCACTGGCTGCCTGAATGCTTAACAGGAAGCCACTGTATAATTATAGCACTCCCCCTCTCCACAGGGATATGTTCCAAGATCCCTAGTGGATGCTGAAACCATAGAAAGTACTGAACTCTAGATCTACTGTTTTGTCCTATACATCAGACCCATGATAAAATTTAATTTACTTATTAAGAGATTAACAATAGTAACTAATAAAATAGTACTATAACAACATACTGTAAGAGAAGTTATGTGATGGTGGCTGTCTCTAAATACCTTGTACGAAATAAATTCAGACCTCAATTGACTGCAGTTAACTGAAACCTTGAAAAGCAAAACTTCGTATAAATTTTGTTAGAGAGATCAGCCTGTTGGCCACTCTTCACAAATCAGCAGATCACCAAAGATGGGACTATCAATGTTTTCCCATAGTGTGCCTGCAGGCTTTCTTGCAAGCTCCCTGCTGACGTGCAGAATCCCCACTGCTATTCCACACTGTTCACCTAGAATGGAACTAACAAGTAGGAAATTAAAACAAAAAACACAAGCCCTAATCCTCTTTACCCTGATTCAAGGCACTAAATGTTTGCAAAAAATCAGTACGAACCCCTGAGTAATGCAACCAGCCACACTCTCCAGTATAAAGGAAACTACTGCAAGAACTCAGCTTCCTTTCCCATTAAAAGCCACCAGGGCAGGGCTATAGTTTTCAATTAGCTGTGTCAGCCCACAGCCCCAAAGCCGCCCAAGTTCAATATGTCTTCCCTCCCCCAGCTTCCGGTCTCCACCATGCACTTCACACCTCCCTATTGTAAACCTGTCCAGAGCAATTACCCTGCCTGCACTGGGACAGCCTCAGTAGGGCATTTCTGCCTAATTTATAGCTACAAAGCTCTGTAGGCAAAGGCTTGCCCTGGAGCAGAGGAAATGCAGAGAATAGTCAGGTGTGGCTATAACTGCTTATGCACAGCAAATTCCCACAGCTTACAAGAGGGCACATTCTCCCATTCTGTTAGTAGCCAACACTGAGGAGCTCCTCACAAAGCTTCTGAAATCTAGATCCACTGTAAGAACAAGCAGTTATTTTCTGCCACTTTGCTCCTTCACTTGAATTACAGAGAGGCAAATAAACCAAACCAACTAGGCAAGAACAGTCAACTGTATTTCTACCCAAAGATATTGAAAGTCTTAAAAATAAAACTGTTCTCATCTAAGGAGATAAAGACTAACATCCCTTCCAAAAGTATACAATCTGTCCCTTTTTAAAATACGCTCTGCCAACCTAAGTGTCCAACAACAGATGACTAGATTAACATGCAATATATTACAGGATGGAATACTATTCAGCTATAAAAAGAGAAGAACTCTTGCCATTTGCAACAACATAGATGGAATAGAAGTGGATTATGCTAAGCGAAGTCAGTCAGGAGACAGATTACCAGGTGATTTCACTCATATTTGAAATACAGAGAAACAAAACAAAGGAATAGACAAAACTAATACAAAACAAACCCTAAAAGTCTTAGTGCAGAATTGAGCTTACAAAAAAAGGGACAGAGGGGATAATGAGTAGCAAAGGAAGGAGGGAGCCTAACGGACTCTGGTGAAAGATTACTGGTGCCTTGGAGTTGGTTGGGGTATGGCAACAAACATCTCATGAGTTATGAACCTATAACCCTAAATCATATACAGTGCTGTAAACCAATGTAAACACACAAAGTTACAGAAAAAATAAATAAATAAAAGAAAAAAGAATGATACAAATATTGAAGGGCCACCATGCAATATAGTACTTGCACTTTTAATACGCGTACGTAGAGAAAACTAGTAAAAGATTTATAAGTTCAATGACAGTCATTAAAAAAAAAAAACAAAAAACAGGCTCTGCTTACAACTCAACAATAAAAAGGCATAGGACCCAATTCAAATATAGGCAAGGAATCTGAATACACATTTCTCCATAGAAGACATATAAATGTCCAGTAAGCACATGAAAAGATTCAGTATCATCAGACATTAGGGAAGTGCGTATCAAAAGCAAAACAAGATACCACTTCACACCCCTAGGATGGCTGTTAACTAAACACAGACAATAAGTACTAGTGAGACTGTGGAGAAACAAAACAAGATGCTTCTCAGACTGCTGGTGCAAAATGGTGCATATAGCCACTTTGGACAATAGTCTAGCAGTTCCTCAAAACATTAGAAAGAGTTACCATATGACACAATTCTAAGCTTGGGTATCTGCCCAAGAGTAATGAAAATATACATTCAAGTTAAAAAGTACAAACAAATATTCACAGCAGTAATGATGTTTGCCAAAACTAGCGACAACCCAAAATCCATTAACTGATGAATGGATAAATGAAAACTGTGTGGTCATACAATGAATATTATTTAGTCACAAAAAAGAAAGCACTAATACATGCTACAACATAGATGAGCTTGGAAGCATTATGCTAAGTGAAAGAAGTCAGACAAAAAGGTCAAGCATTACATGATTCTATTAATATGTAATGTCCAGAAAGACAAATCCATAGAGACAGAATAGTTGATGGCTGTACAACTCTGGGAATATACTAAAAATGCTGACTTAGATAATTTAAAAGTATGACTTTTGTGGTATTTATATGTTAATAAAGCTATTGCTTTAAACAAAAAACAAAACCTGCTTTCCTAAGGAGCTCTTAGATTCCAGATTGAAAACGCTCCTTAGCTACTTCTGTACCACAAAAACGTATAAATAACCTTTTCCACTAAGTACTGGTAGATAAATGAAGTGGGAAAATATCCACATTTTGAATGGTTAGGAAAGACATGGCATCACCTTCAAAATTCCCTCCCCCAACCAGCAAATTCCGATCACTAACTATCCTTCACGCACTCCCACAGCTGGGCCCATCCGAAGTGGAAAACCTCACTTGGATTTTATCCTCTTGGAGAAAACAAATTCTCAGGGTTTCAAAAGAGGATTTTTTTTTCCTTGTGAGTAATTATTTAATAAGTCTGCGGAAAGCAGGGTTCCCAAAGGCCAGCCATTCAAAAATTAGCAATAAACCAGAAGGCAGGAGGAAATGTCACCACAATGGGGAAAAAGTAAATTAGTTAGATTAAGATTAACATCTAACTGAGTAAAATCTAACCCCTTTCTGTGGCTGGGCAGGCAGATTTTAGAATAATAGCATGCTATTTCTGGAAAAGTCCCTCCAGAGGAAAAGCTGGGAAGGTGGGAGTGTGAGTCCAAACATTTCAGTTTTAGATTAAAATTGATTGATGCTGATTGAAAGCAGCTATAAATGGCCGGCGCCCCCTCAGCGCCCACGGCACAGGTCTGCTGGTCCTTCCTGGCTAAATGTGTCCCTGGAGAGCTCAGGGACCACAGCACTGCCCTCACCAGCAAAGATGCAGTTAACTGGAAGCCCGAAAGTCGAAATGGGGCCAGAATACAAAGGACATCAAAGAGATTCCAGTTGCTCCCCTTGTGCAATAAACTTCTTTCACCCAACATCATTCACACTTTCCCAGTGCAAAGTTCACTCTGATATTGGTGGCTTTCTCACTTTGTAGCTTTTTTGGCAAGTGCCCCTTGTCCTGGTTGTTCATTAATACATAATCAGAACATTAAAAGCATTGTTTCGCCTTCCAGGGAGTGTGCAGCCCATTTCATAAGGCCGACTTTGTGCCCAGGGTGGGGGAAGCCACCTTGTGAGGGACAGAGAATTCAAAGATGTCCAGATGGATGGTATGTCAACGTTCACACACACACTCACACACACTCTGACAGTCAAGTATTTCACAAGCTGTTTCTACACACACAGACACATAGACACACACACACACTCTCTCTGACAGACAGGTATTTCACAAGCTGTTTCTAATATTCCCATGGTAGAAGGGTAAGATTCAAGTGTTGGTCTCACCACAGAAATTGACCTGGCATTTCTTTTAATCCTTTCAACACGAAACTACTCGTTACCTGGAAAACTTTTCCAAGAAGTAGTGATATCTGTGGCTAGAAAACAAGTGAGCCAGGATGTCTTCAGCACCATGAGAGCTGTCTAAGAAAATGAGTCGTGCGCGACTTTTACTTTTCAAATCAGACACACAATGACAACTCACTTTCCAAACCATGTTTACTTTGCCCAAAGCCACATTCTAAACACGGGCTCGTTCGTCGAAGGCAAGCAGCTTACAGTCCAACCTTGTTTATGCTCCAAGTAGGTTTTGACAGAAAAACCACATCAATTTGTTTTAAAATAATTTCCATTTGCTGGAAGCTGTTCCTAAAGGGTTCTCTGCCACGCTAATCTGCTCTGATTCCTACCAGCTGTAGGTACCGGGCACGCTGGCCGCAGACAGGGCGGCCTGGGCACAGGAGGGCTGGCTCTGACGGGGTTACTTCTGGGGATCCATAAAGCCACTGAAACAGTCCCCCCAAGAACACATAATCAACCTCAGTTTAAGAAGAACACAAAAACATTTCCTAGTTCAGGGGCAAAACTTATAATATGCCTACACAGAGGGCAATGTTTCAGGAAATGACACCTGGGGGAAAAGAGGTTTCTCATGCTCTCAGAAACACGGCATTTCTAATATTAGGAATGTGTATTTGTATTCAAACCCAAAGTTCACAGTAGGCGATGCTAAGATCATTTATTTGGCTAACTGAGCATCCAAAAAAAGAAATTTAAAAAGGAAAAGTCTTATGAGTAACATATGCAAAGATCTTTAGCCTCACCAAGCAAAGAAATGGTGATTAAAATAATCCAAAGCAATTTTCATGTATTAAACTGGTGTATGGTAACATGGGGGAAGGGCGGGGGGTAATGAGGTGGGGAGCATCTAATGTCTGAAACAGCGTGGGGAAATGAGTACATTTCCACTCATAAATTAGCGGCCCCCTAAGAACAGCAATGCCAAAAGCCTTAAGAATTGCATATCCAGGGCAATTTGGATTTAGTGAACTCAAGGAAGTAAGAAATAAACACGCATGCATGCATGCATGCATGCATACACACACACACACACACACACACACATACACACGGATGTTTATCATTAGTTTAGGGGAAAACCAACATCCCCTCGATCAGGAAAAGTTTAATTACAACTTAAACTGTATATTTTAAATGTTTCAAGTCAGAGAAAATATCCATATATTGGGGCTTTAAAAGGAATTAGAAATAAATAGCAACCCTAATTTTGTTTTAAAAATATAAAATAATTCAAAATTGGAATTCAATCACAGACATTACTAGGAAGTTATAGACGAAAGCAATATTTATCAGTGGGTAAGGAGATCAATTACTCTTTTCTCTTTTACAGTTTCACCTTTAGTCATGTCTACCATGTATCACAGAAATTAAAGGTAATTAAAATAAAGGCATAAGGAGGCGAATGGTCCAAACACAAAACCTTTACCATATGTTCCCTCTGACATATAGTCACATCTAAACTAACGCAGCTGAGAACACCACCACAGCCCACACCTCACTGACCATTCCAACAAATATTTGAGGCAGAGCCCACAGGCAGGAGCCAGTTTTCCTATGCTTCCCATCAGCATCTCTGGGAGACTGCCCACACCTGAGGTCCACACTAAAAGGAGTCAGATTAAAAACCTATCTGCCCAGGTCTCCCTGTGGGAGCTTCTATAAATCTGAGTTGTGAGTCTGGACGGAAGGTACTGAGGGCACGATAACCTGCCCCACTGTTCTTTTAACTGGCTCTGGGTAAGGAGAACATCTTTCCCTCTGTCAGCAAAGTGGGAGAAAAACAATCTTGGCCTGGTCATCCTTTTTGTCAAAGTAGAGGTCTTAAAGTAAGGAAGAGCCCAAACAACCCAAACCAGCTGCCTGGCGAGGTCTCAGCGTAAACTGAGCAGAATAACCACAGGGGAAGGGTGTCTAGACAGCCTGGTCTATATGAGAAGCAACCCTCCCTGCAGTGTCAATTCTGAAAAAACAGATGCCAACAGCAGCTCCAGCAAAGGAGCAGAAGAGCGACTCTGTGGGCAGCTGGGAAATGCATGGTGAGCTCCCTTGCCAACCCAGGAGAGGGAAGAGCCTGACCCACCTGCTGAGGACAGCCCCCAGAGATCCAGGAGACCAAAATGAGGAGCCCACGTGGGAGACAGGGCACAGGCAGTGGTTACACTGAAAACAAGTTTCAGTGGCAATACTCGGATACGGGATTAAGAAGCCACCACCCCAAAACAGAGGGACTAAAAACAGCGTCAATTCTCCATTCCTCTAAGTTCCTCAACACTAGCATTTGTTGGGGGATAGAGGAAACTATCAAATAGATAAGGAATATTTTGGAAATGTTCACACAAGAGCGTCCCGTGGGAGGCCCAACGTGGGGTATGTATCTGCAAAGGCATGTCTACAGGACTGTGCAGACTGAATGCTCTCCCACCTGTATCGGTGTCTGTGCTGTGCATGTGATGGGATGTGTCCCAGGCTCTGTGCTAGATTTTGGGGAAGACAATGATGGATCAAATGGATCAAAAACAAAGCCTGTCTCTGCTCTCAGGGAGTTTACAGACCAAGGGGGCAGTCAGATAGCGATCAGGTCAGCAGGAACAAGGTCCCACAAAGTACTACAGAGCCCTCAAGGCAGGGATCGAATCCAGAGGGAAGGTCAGCAAGGGTTTCCAAGGCAGCACACTAAAGGGGGAGGAATAGTAGTTGGCAAGGCACAGGGAAGAAGTCATGTGTAGGCATTGAGGACAAAATGTAAGGAAAAGGTGACACACAGCATTATGAGGGCCTAGAAAATGCCCCATGTGGTGGCAGGGGCACATGGAGCCAGGTAGAAAGACAGGCGAGAGGGAGATGAAGCCAGAGTTCTGGGCGGTGGAGGCCTGGGTTCCAGTATGTGAGTCTGCACAGACCACCAAGGCTGGGAAAACAGTAAAGAACAGTGAAAAAGCCCTCTGCGCGCTCTGAAGTCTGCCTAACACAGAAACAGTATAGAAGAAAAGTTGAACATAAAACTTACTCATCATCACTGATGAATTTCTGCCTCCCTCCTTTCCATTTCTACTGCAGTTCCCTTTTTAAATGAAGGGCAGGGGGCCGTGGCTGATCTGGTCTCCAGGGCCAGTATGTCTCATGGAGCCACACAGCTCGACAGACGCCGAGGATTTCAGAGGGAGCATAAACCCCATCCGCAGGCTAAACTGTTCATATGTTCTCGAGTTAAAAATACACCACTCTGGTCAGCGTTAACACCAAGGCCTATCACCAAGGCAGGCTGTAAGCTGGTTACGCAAGGCCAGCCTAGGATTCACCAATCTTTTAAATGGGCCTCACCCTGCAAACTGTCTAACAATACCTCAGTAAGATTATAATAAAGCCACCAAATACACACGCATTTGAGAAAAACACTTTCCAAACCCAAGGATACTTTACTGTTTATAAATAGTTTACTTTTTTTGATCCTGGAGCACATAATATTCACAGTTGCTCCAGAAACCAAAGAAACACAGAACAGGGACACAAACCACAACCTAACAGAAACAATAAACAACAGATGGCAAGACATATGCGTGTACTGCAACCCCCTTCACCAAGGGGCACACCACACGGATGCTGACACAGAAGCCGGCCCACGAAGAAGCACGCTCCTCCAGATCACACTCAAGACAGCAGCTCCAGTGCTAGACCTGTGTCGGGTGTTTCGGGACCCCAAAGAGTTGACAGGTCAACCAGTGGTCTCAAGGAATTTACAGGGAGGCAAGAGAAGCACAAGGAAGCAAACAGAGTAGTCTTGCAGTGTTCTTTCTACTAAGATCATCTTGTGTTCTAACTCCAGCTATTACTTGACTCCAAGCAAGTCATTCAGCCTGGGCCTGAATGGGTACCCTGGGCTTCCTGTGTGCCACAGGGTAGTATACACAGGTAGTATATTTCAGAGTTAGGATGGTAAGTTAGCGTATATTTGTCCTGCTGCAAAAAATGTAAATTGCTATTACTCCTAGAATTATTGAACTTATAATTGGCCTTCCTCACACTTCTGCTGTGGTAGGCCTTGTTAAAGAAGTTATAAAATTATTTCTCTTGACTTCCTAACAAGTTTAGTGAGGTGGGCACTATAATTATCCTCACTTCAAATAAGCAGAAACTGAGTCAGAGGGAAGCTAATTAAATTGCTCAAGATCATGCAGGCAGCTGGACTACAGGGGTGCCCATCTGAACATGTAATCACTGTACCACCTAACAACACGGGCGCCGCTTCTCCCACTCTCGCCAGCCCTGTGACCTCACATGACGAATGCAGGAGGGCTCTGTAGAGTCCAGGAGTCCCCAAAACACAGTCCTGTTCTGGGGTTTTCACTGGTGAACACAACTTTGATGTATTTGAAGAATTCAAGTCAAATGCCTAAATAAATTCAGATTTGCAAGTCATGTTTGCCTTCACTACCGATTCCAGTCCATACTTAAGAAAAAATGTAGTGTCATCTGCCTCCAAACAAAAAAGAGGGATCCCCATAAATAAATGTAGCTTCATATTGCTTTCCATATATGGATATTTTAGATATCACAATCTCGTGTCCAATTATTCAGCCAATTTCACCTCAATGTTCACTTTTTTTAAGTCTGACTAGAATTTTCCAATGACATTGTAACTTTAAGCTTTTGTTTCTTCTGCATTTAAAAAGAATGCCATTTCCCAATATATAACTCCCAGATGTAGAATTCACAGATGATTCATCTCTCAGAACAAGTGTTCTGAGACATCAGCTCCAAATAGAGGAAAAACTTGGAATTCCCTTCTCCCTCAAAGTAAGAACTTGCCTAGATCTGCTCTGCTCCACAGAGTTTGTTTTCAATTATATCTCCAAATTCTTTTAACAATAACTGCATGGAGTCTGGCACCAACACATCTGATTCTTTGAAGTGGTTCTCAAGCAGAAAGCAGAAAAAATAAGGGGAAGGGAAAGGAACATCCATACTTTTTGTTTTAGGTCAAAATTTCTACCAGTTTGCTTTGACAATAAAAATCAGAGAAACCAAACTCTATTATGACTTCCCACTGAAGATCTACACTGCAAGGAGCACCAGCAATAGCAGAAAACCTCTAAATCTATCCCTTCACCCATCAGCAGGCTCTTGATGGGAAAACAGATCCCTGGCATACAGAAAATGACCTTTTACTCCTTATATTTAAATCCCCAAAGTGCTTTTGTCAAGTCCTCCACGCAAGTTCAGTAGGAGCCATCATACTTTGGGGGTAAACCTCAGAACCCCTTTGAGTAACAATGAATGTATGGTTATCCTTTTGACCCAAAAGAAAACCTACTAGACTAGATCCCACAAGGGAAAGTCACAGGGCAATAACCAAATAATTATTAAGGGATGCCAAGGGACCTGAAATTGAACAATTCCTGCTGTTTTCAAATCTAAATGGAGACACATGAAAATTTACCTAGCCAGATTTGAGAATCCTCTGGGGGAGGGTTAGATGTAAATAATCAATTCACTATTACGAAGTCAAGTGAGTAAGAGGATGTCTGACACCAACAAAAGAGACTTATGGAAGGGTGGCAGGATTGTTCGGCCTATTTTGATTTCAGAAAGCATTAAGGAAAAAGGTCATCACTGTGGCTTAAGAGGGAATGATTTTTTTTTTTAAATCTAGTTTTTTGGGCTATTTCCTTTTGTCCAAAAGTAGTCCCTAATTTCTGTTAAACTTCCTGTCAAGAAGTTCAAAAACCACTAATTGTGCCTCCAACTTCAATGCATTTTAGCTGTCCCCAAACAAGTTTCCAAATTCCAGGAATCTTTCTAAAGAAAGAAAAAAAAAAATAAACCCAAAGGTTCCATCTTATGAAAATTTACATGACAAAGAATGAGTGGAAGGAAGAGAAAACCCCAAGAATTTCCACTGAAAGCACTAACAAATTCCATGTGGAAAAACGTGGATATTCAGAACACAGAAAATAAAAGCTTCTAGATTCTACATGATAAAGTCTTTCAAGGAGGCCAATTACGATAGGCATCAAATTTTCAATAACAGAGTTTGACCAAGAAGAAACCACTAAAAATCCAGGCAGATGGGTCAATTTGGTATAAACTTGACCAAAAAAGAGACTTTGAAACTGGAAAAAGCCAACCACTAGTCTATAACTAGTAGGTTGAATTCCAACCCTGTGAAGGTAAATAAAAGGTCTCCCTGGAAAAAAGGACTGAAAGTTATCCTAATGTCCTCCATGTTCCCTGCATGTGGTCAATGTTAGGTTGATTCAGAAAGAAAAGTGGAGGAGGTGTGATTTCTTTCCTTTACTGATTACTACTGAATGTACTACAGATGGCTCAGTCAAGCAAGGCAGTTTATGAGCTTCCCCTACAACTTCACTCACCCCAACCATGCACCACTGAAGGCCTGGCTAGACAGGTGTGTCATGCAGTCTACCTGAAACAGGCAGAGATAGGTGAGCCACTCTCTGGGTAAAATATGTCTTTGACTTTTTTGCTTTTTTTTTTTAACTTAAAGACCGAAGGTAAGTCTGTACCAGATTCTATAGTTTTCTCCGGGCCAGAAGAAAAAAGGAGGCAACGATCCACCAAAGAAATATTATGAAGTATTCATTCCCCTCAGTGATACTTAAAGGCCCACAAAAGGTTCCCCCACGGAGAGCCCCACACACATAGCTATTTCCCTTTGCTGCTCAAAATATCCACCTGAGGGGTTCACTCAAGACACCAGACGTGCAAAGATTACTTCTAAGTAACTATCCTAGACGTACAAACCAATTTACTAATTCTTACCGTTCAATGAGTAGTAAGTTTATTCCCTGTTTGCGTCCATTAAGATAGAATCATAAACCTGAAAACAGGGAGTCTGAGAAAACACCCCTCCAAACACCCCTGGCAATCACCAGGAAATTAAGTGATCAGCCCAAGTGACGCTGCCAATCAGTAGAAGAGCCAGACAAACCCCCAAATTTCCTGACATCCAGCCATAGGCATGAGCTATTTTCTTATCCCCCTACATTACTGCCCTGACAGCTTTAATACACCTAATTTTTCCTCTTCAATCAGTAGTTTTTAATCCCTTTTTGGTCAAGACCCTTTTAAGAGCTTAATGAAAACATGGCTCTTCTTTTTTTAAAATGTGCCTCTTTTCTAGCCAGAAAGATATATTCAGTGTCAACATTTAACAAACAGATTCCCAGACACCCCCCCCCCCAACACACACACACACACGAACACAAAAAAAGTATCTGAAGTCAGTCAGACTTTATTTTAGGGTGAAATTTAATGTAATTTTAGTCATTTCTAAGTATTGTTTCAAATGAAATTGTGGAAGAATCCAAAAATCACCAAAGACGAGTTTCTGATTTCTTGTCTTAAGCAAAGCATGGCCCTCCATGAGGTGAAATCACCCTGAGTCAAGAATCCTACACAGACACCAAATCTGAGAAAAACAGTCAGAGGAGTTTGGGATGAGGCAAACCTTAGCAGCTCTAAGGCATTTCACTGTGCTTGTCCGGGTCTTCTCTTTTCCAATAACAGAAGGAAACCCCTTCTTGTTCAAGTTGCAGCATCTGCATCCATCACTTCATTGTATCAACAACCAACTTCCTGGAAGTAAGGAGTTCTTCGGGCTGTTTATAAGTTTTGCAAGCACTGGGAGCTTATGTGCCAGAAACTCACACCAGGCCAGGTGGAGAGAGGAAATCACAGACAAAAAAAAACAATTTTTTAAGATGAAAAACAAAAACTAAAATGTAGGCAAAATGCATGTCAGGCCATACAAGTATTGCACAGCTGAGATCAGATGAAAGATGAAGTTCTCCCAACTTGCAAAACAGAAATTAAATTCACAGTCAGAATTTCTCAATTGTAACTTTAGCCCCCAATGCGTTTGCCTTAAACTCTTTAGTATGTGCTTCACTCTTTAAAATACAGAACCTACTATAAGATGGTATCTAATCAAGTATCATGTAAATTTAACTAAGCTTAAGACATCCAAGAGTTTAACCTGACCATGAAGGGTGGCTTTTATAAACCACCAAGCACTCCACAATCTACATGGAATTAGATTTTTACAGCTAGAATATGGGAAGGATTCTATAAACTATGATAAAGTGAACAGAACTTGGATGACCACGTAATCCCCATTAGGATTCTTAATTAAGCTGTAGCCAGCATGAAATCTAACCAATAGCGATATTAAACTGGCCTTTTACAAAACCAAGCCATTCTGTAGCTACTTGGAGAAAAAGCACTTTCAAATCTGTGTGTGGTTTAAATCAAGCACAGAGGGCTTCAGGATCCCAGTTCTTGCTTTTTGAGGATTTTCTTCCAGGCTGCCTCTAACTCTATTTAAAGAAGCCTCAAGTAGTTACAGCTGGAAGGTCAGACCTTGCAGAGTAAACAACAGTCAACGCAATTCAGACTCAGGACTTCACAACAACCAATGGCTAATTATCCTTCCATTAACAAACAAAGTCTGAAATATCACTTTTTAAATGACCCATTAGTAGTTACGTTTGATCGCTAGTATATTCTAATATGTTCAAATCAACAATTAATAGCATAACAGAAAACTCCCAATTAAGAGTTACATGGGGTGAGAGAAAGTTAATCAGAATTGCACGTTTTGGTAAAGGATGCAGGAGAAAATAACTTTGTAAGCACCTCCCACATGAGGAAGAAAGTGTCTCCTGAGAAGATGTAAGAGTGCAGACAGTATGTGCTCATTAAACAGGGTATAAATATATAGCCAACACAAAATTCCCTTTGCAAAATACGCTTCAGTGTTGACTATTTTCAAAGTTATGCAATTCACATTTTTTAAAACCACCTCATAGTGAATTATACATACTAGGTGAATTTTATCTCAATAAAGCTGTTCATTTAAAAAAAAGAAAAAACCACGATCCACTTACAGAGGAAATGATATGCCTGGATTTGTTTCCAGAAACCATGGAAGGGGAAAAGTGTATTGGGGCAAAAATTAAACAAGATGGGTGGAGAACTGATAATTGCTGAAGTTGAGGGATAGAACACCGAGTTAATTACTTTATTCTGTCCACTTGCTTGATATCTGCTCTTTGAATAAAAAGGTTTAAAAAAATACTCTACACCAACAGAAATGAATTACTTTAATTATATAGCTGCATATTAAATTTTCCCTTAATTAGAATTTTTTAAAAGACATTTCAGATTTTTTTTTTAAGATTTATTTATTTATACATACAAGCTGGGGTACAGGCCAGAGGCATGGGGCGACGAGAGGGCTCACCAGAGACAGAGTGGGGAGCAGAACAGGCAAATCAGAAATACACTGCTGAGGGGAGCAGTGGGCAAGGCAGGAGAGGTCTGCAGCACTATGTGGGATTCTCCCAGGCTGGGCGTCGAACTCGCATCGTGCGCTGCGGACAGCTCCACAGCGCAACCGCTGCGCCACCAGGGAGGCCCCTTTTCAGATTTTCTAACAGGAAAAAGAAGCTATGTCTGCACCAGCCTACTTCCCAATGAAGCGGTCTCGGCACTGCCTAAGCAGAGCTCAATGTGTCAATTTGTTTTTATCTAGCTCAAACTGCTCATGCTTCAGATACAAATGCTTTAAAACAAAGAGCCCTGCAACTACAAGATTTGGAACTAAAGCAAGATTATCTATCCTACAGTTCAAAAGTGCTCAATCCTTCTCGTGTATCTAACAGGCTATCATCAAGGAGGTAATGCAGCTAGAAAGAATTTATCAATACAATGTATACTCCGACCAAGATAAGAAGCGAATTATTTGAACGGCAGATTATAAATTGCTGGAAGGAGCAAAGGACAGGAAGTGGAGGTGGAAGGGGACACTTGCTAAATGCTGCATAAAGTAGTTCTTAGAAGATGAAGTGTGATTTCTTTTTTTATCAGCTAAAAAGTTCTCCACTATCTCCACTTGCTTTCTTAACATCCAGTTAATTATGCTTGCAGAATGCACCTATATCATTTCATTCATTTTTCTTCATAACATGAGATCTTAAGGGAAAAAAAAAATGACGGACCCACAGATTAGAAATGATTTTGTGCATGACAACAATTTAAAGAATAATCAATGCGAAGTGTTTCAAGAGACAGGCCATTCTCTGAACACTCCCTTTGCCAAAACGAACTGTGCAAGCAGTGATTGGAGCCTGCATCCTGGTTCATAAGGAAACCAAGATGTATTAGGACTTACAGAGATGAAGGGATTGGTTGTTCGCACAATGGGCTTCACAGGCTATGCTAGATTAAATAGCAATAAAGACACAAACAATCATAGCTGTTCATGTGGGCAAAGCTGTGAATCATGGTCATTCACTGGGAAGGGATGCAGGTACAGGTGCAGAAGGAGCAAACGGCTTTTCAGGTGGCATCTTTGCCAGATTCCTCAAATGACCCTGTGTTCGCCATCCGTGTCTCTCACAAAGTTACAGGCAGGATTGCAAACAAACCAAAATAAACAAAAAATGTCAGCGCTCTCCAGCTGTCTGCATACAACCCAACAATCTCCCCTCACACCTCCTCCTCCCTCAAATATTTCCAAAGAGAAGTGGGTATAGGGAAGGAATCAGCTGGCCCCAAAGTCTGTAACCCAACCTCTGTTTGGAAGCACACACCTGCATTTTTCCAAGCTATTGACTGAGAGGTACTACTTATATATCGGTAGGGATCAGTTTCAATGAAACCCTGGGAAACAATAGGATAAAATTATTAGTTTAAGAGCCTCTCATTTCTCAGCCTCCTTCCCACACCCCACCTCCCAAAAGGAAAATGCTAAATAGAAGTATGTGCACAACTGGAATACATTTATAAACCACCTCAATAATTTCTGGTAATTGTATAACTTGTTGCAACTGTTTATAGCTTCCCAACTGTTCCACTGAGATTCCCAAGGGCACATGAAGCTTCACTCTTTTCACTTTATCACCAAAACTTTATGGGAGAAAGTTGCAGGCTTGTCAACCCTACCACCTGCTCACTTCAAAAGAAGTCTTTACATCAGAAGACTACTTGTCCCAAGATACCTGTGTCACCAGGAAATACACGTGGAGAGACTAGGTATAAAAGAGGATGCAAATTTGAGCTACTGAAGCAGTAACTTCAAACTGCTCAAGTATCAGTAAGGTGATGGACCCACACTGAGGAGCTGGGCAAAACACATGTGTCATCTAACTCTGCCCTCACTGCAGCTATAAAAGAGAATGTTATGATCCCCTTCCTAGAAACGAAGGAAGGCGATTCACGCTAATCTCACACGTACCTGTATGGGTGTGGAAGCCAGGAATAGACCCTAGAAATAATTTCCAATGTCTTTATCACTATTCCCAGTGAAGGGTGTGGCCTGAGTGTGATCATCAGGCATGAGGGTGCCACATATTGAACAGAGAAAAATCAATAATCTAAATGGAGACCCAGGGTGCAGTTGGGCAGCTTATGCTCAGAAGACATGGAGAAGAGCTGAACCCAGGACAGAGAGAATACAAGCTTGAGACAAGGAGAAATGACTTTTTAAACAGTGGAATGACTTATCAGCTGACTGGATTTATAGCTTGTGTTTCAGAAGGCTATGCATAAAGTAGTTGAATAAAATAAAAACCACATATAAAGTGTTAAATTATATAAAACACAATACTATAGAAATACATAAAGCATAAAGCCTTTCAACAAGAAAATTTCATAGGCATAACCCCTACAAAAAAATAAATAAGACAGGAGACAAACTGGAAACTTCCAAGAGACCATAGTTCATTTGTTCTACAATCTTTATTTTCCTAACAACAAGGGTGAGGTATCAGACCAGTCTCCAGAAAAGTCCCTAGTCCCTCAAGTAATTGGCCAATTAGTTGGTCAGTTTGGATTGTTAAACTTTGCAGTTACATAAAAAAATTAGTCCAGCTTCCAGTTTTCTATTGTGAAAGTCCCAATCTCTGGTCTCCAAAGTCCTACTTCATTGCATGGGAAGATGAGAATGGATCTGCCCTTCTTACCAGTTCCCACACCTTAACTTGAAATAAAAGCAGGAGACAGCCACATTATTGACACATACATCATTAATGCATGGAATAGAGAGAAAGATCCCATAGGTTCAACGTCATGCTTAAGTCATAAAAACCAACATAAGGGTCCCTGAATTTCCCATAGGCTGGGAAACTGCAAATTTTTAGATATTTCCCTCCTCTGCCTGGGAGTTTTTCTTCCACCCCTCCTCCCACAGGTCTCAAACGACGCCTCCAGCCTTTGAAACTGCATCTATTGTAAACAGCTCTGAATATTAACACAGCCCAGAGTCCTGTTCTCTTTTAAAAGACCACCAGGGTTTCCAATTGCTGTCACTGAGGAGGGAGACGGTCCCCAGTGAGTGAATACCACTAAGCTCAATCAAAAGAAGTTGAAAGTTAGGTTTGCTCATGAAACTTAAAGTCCTTCAGCCTATGGGGTAAGTCAGAGGAATCCCTCTGAGTTTTAAACAAATGGAAAAAAGAAGAAAAAAAGACCCTCTACAACCACATCCTTTATTGCTTATAGAGACTTTCAATTCAAAGAACCCCTTTTCTAGAATTCCCTGGTCTGCAAATGTCACTTTAAAAATAACCATAGAGTATGTTAACAACCTCTTTCCGGCCTTCCCTTGCTAACAGACCTTGGGGCTTTAGCAGGTGCACAAACTGGGCCAGGTGCATTGTTAAGTCACACAAAAACCTCGTGCTCTCTCACATTCCTGTCTACCCTGAAAGAGAGGATACTGAAAAGACTTCGCACCAAGGAGACACTTCTGCAGAACAGGGGAGAGGCCCTTTCATTGTGAGCAGAGGTGTCTGAGGGAGAGAAAGGTCAGTCAGAGGCCGTTGAAAAGTGCTGGGGAAGGCGTCACCAGGGACCGGGACCAGGCGAAGGAATTAACACTCAAAGCCAGAAAGCTGCAGCCAGAACTGCAGAGCCGAAGCGCCTGCCATCTACTAGGAACCAGCTCTGCTCCATTACAATCACCTTCATATTTCTGGAGATGTTCCCAAGATACATTCGATGATACATTCGAAACTCTAGTTTGTAAAATCTAGTGCCCAAATGTAATTATGGAAAGGGATGAGCACTCTTCTTTTTAAAGCAGCCCCTTGAAAAGAGGCAAGAACTGCTCGGACACAACCTACGGATTACAGGGAACTGGTCCAACACATTCATTGAAGTTGGGTCTGGGGGGAGGGAGCCTTGAGCCCTTCCTAATTTCACAGTACTCTACTGTTAGATTTTAAAGAGATCATTTTATATTGCGGGTTTTAAGTAGTGTATCTTTCTCTCCAGGCAACCAATTTTATCTGCCAGCGGCTTCCCCGCACTCAAAATAGGCTGAAAACTAGTAACAGACAGGTGTTCCATCATGGAGAGGGTTTCTGGGCCAGGCTGCTGACACTTGTTGAAAAGAAAAGGACTCTGAACTCAAGCTTCAGCTCCCTAATATGTTGGGGCACATACACCTTTCAGATTTTCTCTGCCCTCACCCAGTGTTTAAAAGCTTCTATTCCAAACAGTACTTTGACCATCCCTACAAAGCAGATGTTCAAGGTCTTCAGAGTCCTTGTTAAGTGATAGGATCACAAAGGGAAATGGGCAGAAGAGAAGATGTTAGGGCAATGCAGGCAACATCCACTTCTTAAAAACATGCACAAGAAACCCAAGTTAGGTTCTGGAACAATTTGGTCATCGGCACTTCAAATCTAATTTACATAAACAGGATGGGATGTATTTTCCAAACCCTTAATTCACAACACCCTGCACACCTGGGCCTCCAAGCACAGCTGTAAAATTTGAAAGACAAAGGCCCTCTTTGCTTCAAGACTACAATGGCAACCAGAGCTTGTGTTCATTTTCAAATATAATCATAAGCACGACTAACTTGCCAAAACCCACAGGTTATATTTAAGCCACCAGGTTTGGCACTGCAAACACATAAGGAGACATAAACCAAGAGACCCAAATCAATACCCACACCATAAAGTAGCTCAGGGTAACCACATCTGATGTCCTGTAGTGAATGCCCTTGCTTCTGAATGCCATATCATCTTCCCTCTACATGGATAACAAGAATTAGGGTCTCTTCTTAATTCAGGGCCTGCTCAGCTTCCTACCACAATCCCACCAAGGCCACCATTTTAGGATTTAAGCTAGCAACATTCTATATTCAACGTTATGCCACTAGCAAGGGTCCAAGGTAAAACTGTATTTAGAAGTTCTTAAATAGCCTCTAAAGCCAGGCTCTTGAAAATAATTTCAAAGAAAGCAAACATCTGAGTTCTAATAAGTTCAGCTTCCAAGGTTCTGGGAAATTGGAATAGGCTTGGCAGTGCTTGGTGCTATTTATGAATTGCTGGTTGGATGATGCCAATCTCACCTACGTAATGTCATGGCAAAGTCAGTTATGTCTTGACTTCTACAACTATAAGTTGTTGTGTTGAATAAGTTATCCTCAGGCCCCGGGAATAAACAGTTTCCCTTCTGTCAGTTCCATTACATTTCTTCTACTCAAACTGCGTTTAGATTCACTATTAAAAAGCTTTACTTTCCTTATGCTTATGCTAGACCTAGGAAGAGATGCACTGTTTACAAAAGCAAAAAAAAAAAAAAAAAAAAAAAAAAAAAAAAAAAAAAAAAAAAAAAAAGGAAAGAAAAAGTTCCATAAAGCTTTAGGTGCCCTTCTATCTCAAACCCAGGGCCTGAAATTGTTTGAACTAGCTGCAGTAAATCTAGTTCATGGGGTTATAAACCAGCTCAAAGCATTTCAAGACACAACGAACTCAGAGGGTGTAAACTTGGTGAAACTATAAGATATTTTATTATAAAATATATGGAGCTTTTCTCCCCTAAAGTCTTGCTGAATCAAGGCCAAGAATACAAACTGTGTAACTATACTGGTGGAAATTTCAGAATAAATCTAATGACTTAAACGAAGAAATCTGAAACCTAGGAGAAAGGATTTGCTTGATTTTTCTTTAATTAGAAAAAAGAAATAACTTCCCAAATAATTTTAAAAGAATTATCCATTTTGTATTGAACACTGGATTGCTACACACTAATAAGAAGTCTCGTAGTCCATATCTTAAAATGTAATCAGGTAATATCATAATCAGTATAATCAAATCTACTTAAGTTCAAAACAGAGTTTGGTGTTTATTAACCATTAAAGTCAAGAATACAAAAGAAAAGAGCTCGATTTTTAAGGTATTCATGCCATGTGAAATGTCATACCTAGGCAACAGAAAGCCCAAAAAAAGACTAACTTTTGCTCCAAAAATTAAAGGGCAAGGCAAAGTGGATCTTGTGACTGGAGGAGAGTACAAACAAGAAGACACCCTATACCCTCAGGGAAGTCACCACTAATTACTTCTGAACTATGTGCCTTCCCCACAATGTCACAGACACATGGCACCGGGATTGATTCTTCCAATAGGTTAACCCTTAAATTACTCTGATTCTGCCCACGATTTTTTTTGGAACTACCTTAGGAATATGTAGAGGAAAAGCCATGCTACTCCAGACTGCAATACCCTACACTGCTAGGACTAAACAAAATACAGCCCAAAGCAATGCTGGGGCTCTAACCTCCCAGTACTACTTAACAGTCACTGCCCGTGTTAAAACCCACATTATGACCACCGGTTTCCACTCAGTGAGCAAATACTACAGAAGCAGCAGGACACTTAAAACCTAACCTTAATTAAATTATCCAGCTTCAGAACTATGTCATGTAGCACAGTCCAAGATGAAGACCTTGTCCAATTTTCAAGGGTACAGTATCTTCACATTTGAAGGGAATTAGCTTATCTCGCCTCATGGCAGCCAGGTGTCAGACCTCATTTTCTCAGAGCAAGCCACAGGTGTTGGTTAAAACTTGTGTCACCAGTTTTGTCTCTCTTTTCTAAGCAGTGAGTGCCATGCCTGAGGTTACCAGTGTGGCTCTTCTATATTCTAGGAAAGATGTCCTTTAAAAGTAGATTATTCAAGCTAGGCCTCTTCTGGAAGGTACTGACAGTTCTAAAGAGATGCTAATCACTGATAACTGGACATGATTTTGACTCATGGATCAGATTGTCTACAAGTAAAAACAGCTGCTGTACTCTACCATTTTTAGAGTTGTTTAATATATATATTTCCAGTCAATCTCCCATAAGAAGTGCCCCACCAAGTTCTGGTTGGCCAAAATCTGAACAGCACAGAAACCAAACTCTTTTGGATTAAACTTTGCTTAAATCGGCCAAGTTCCTGCAGCCTTTCCTGAAGGAGAACTACTCTGACACTAATTTGCACCACTTTACAGAGGAGAAATTTCAGTGGGTGAGTGGGCCCCACCCCACTGTACCATTAAGCCCAAGTGGGCCTCTGGGGAACAGACAGGAAAAATCTAGAAAGCCAACCAGGCAGAAAAGGACAAATTCCCAGGAGTCACAGATCTCCAGGAACTCTCAGGGCCCCTGACTCGGGTGTCCTTCCAAGGGAAGGCTGCCTTCTGCCCCCACCAGAGCCAAGTCTGGTCCTGGGGGATGAGAAAGCAGCTACAAACACTCTCACTAAAAAATAATGTAAATGGAAGACTGGAGTCAAGAGTCACCTTCATTCATTACCCACTGCAAGACCAAGGAACTCGGACACCTAAGAGTTGGGTTACAGGAGAGAAAGAAACACAAACTTCCCCACTCTCTGCCCTCCAGATGTTTCCCGCTGTCCACCTACACACTTGCACACCCTCTCACTTCCAGATTCCCCACTCACGTTCTCTCACCTCCAGATTCCCACCCACTCTCTCTCAGATAGTCCTCACTTCAAACCCCACGAGACACAAGTTTTCTCCTCTAAACTTCTCACGCGCGCCCTTTCCTCTTCGGAACTCAATGCACGATCTAACCCCTAGGAGCCAAGGCTAACAGTTTTCCAGCCCTAACAACTTCACACACACACACAATGTGCACCCCTCAGGGAAAAGTACCGCCGCCGGCCCTTCCCCAAGTGACAGCACCCCGGGGTGCAGTGGAGAGAGTGGCACTCACAGACTCCGCGTCCAGGCGGGCAGGTCCCTGGGTAGCGCCGACAGCCCGCGCCTGCCACAGTCCAGCGAGTCCCCAGTGCAAGTGCAGGCAGCGGCGCAGGGAGTTCGCGGGCCGACAGTGGCCATCGCCGGCTCCAGCCCAAGCAGCAGCAGCAGCAGCCACAGGAGAAGAGGAGACGAGCGGCGTGGGGCCCCGAACGCTCCCTGGACCGGCCGCGCCATCTTGTCTGGAGCGCGCTGCGAACTCCGGCGAGGGGGCTGCGAGGTCCCGGACGACCGCAGACACAGGCGGGCCCCCGGGGCTCCACTTGGCACTAGGCTCCGCTCCCGGGCATGGCCGCCCGCACAACTTCTCTCCGCCGTCGCTGTCCCGGGGCTCAAAGGGCCCCCAGTCCCCGGGCCGCTCCGCAGCGCCCCGTGGGGGCCGCGAACCCCGCGCCCATCCGGGCCGACCCGCCCGTTCACGCTGCGAACCCCAAGAATCCCGACAAGGGGTGCTCGGCCGGCTCTCCTCGTTCTCCCGCCGCGCTCCCGAGTCCCGGCACACGCCAAGTGCCGCTGCCGCCGCAGCCGGCCGAGGGGAGGGCTGCCGCCGCCGCCGTCAGCAGAGAAGGCGCTCAGCCTCGCAGCCAGAGCTCCGCAGCTGCGGGCATCTTCCTCTCGGCTTCGTGCGCCCAGCTGCAGACCCCGGGTTGATGAAGCAACCACTCCGGCACTGCTCCGAGGGCCCGTGCGCCTCGCTGTCCCAGCGTCGAAAGCAGAGCGCGCGCGCGCGCGCGCAGTTCCGGGCTCCGCAAGGATCCCAAGAGCAGCGAGAGCCCCGCCGACCTCGCGGCCGAACAATCAGCGGCTCGCGGTTCGCCTCCCCGCGGCACAGCCCGGGCTAGTCCTCTAGGCCCCGCCTCCGGCCGCTCGCCTTCACACACCCCCGGGCTCCGCGCCCCCCTGCGACCCACGTTGGATGCTTTGCAACAACGCTGCGCCACGCCCCCTTCCTGCTGTTCATTGGCTGCTGGGGTCGACGGCAGCCAGCCTGGAGAACCATTGGGGCGCTCGCCATGATCCCGCCCCTCCTGCCTCCTGGGGCACCCCGCCCCTCTCGCTTTTCCCACCCAAGGTGTGAAGGGCGGGGACTACGGGGAGAAGTGTAGGGACGGCCTCCGATTCTTAAAGGGGAAGTGTTGGCTGTTGGTGGAGAAAGGGGACCGGGACTGGGAGGAAGAGTAAAGATTTCCCCTCTGGCACTAGGAGAGGAGAGAAAGTTGATTTTGAGAGTCACACACACCCCCTTCTGTAGAGCTGTCTGGCCCATTTCTTCCCTCCTCACTAGACTCCAAACAGGACCCAGGATTTAGAGCAAACCTCCTCCCATTTTCCAAGTGCCCTCCAGGAGTAAATATACAGATTTAAAGTTTCACACTTTTTCTACCGACTGGGGCATCATTATTTCCTTAGGGGTTGTCCCCTTCCTCCTCGCACAATAGAGCTTCTTTCTGCTCCTGACTTGCTCTTGACCTCTTAAATCTAGCAATATGTCCTTGATTAACAAAATGAATCTTTTTTTAAAAAAAAAAAGATTTACCCATTCATACATACAAGCTGGGGTATAAGCCAGAGTCATGGGGCAGTGAGAGGGCTCACCAGATACAGAATGGGGAGCAGAACAGGCAGATCAGGAATACACTGCTGAGGGGAGCAGCGGACGAGGCAGGAGCCGTCTTGCCGCACCATGTGGGATTCTCCCAGGCCTGGCATCAAACTCCCATCGCATGCTGCCGACAGCTCCACAGCACAGCGCTCAACCGCTGCGCCACCAGGGAGGCCCTGAATTTTTAAGGCAGAAACCAAGTCCCAAAAGCGCACATACTCACATCCCTACCCCTGCCCTAGCTGGTTGAAGGGTAGTTTTGGAAACGTTCCAGCTTCGGCTAAAGGAGTGCTTTGCTTGTCTATTTGTTTAAATCGGTGCCTTTTAAAGCCAGTTTTCAAGAAGCCATAGAGTACCCTTAAAAGAGTAAAAAGAGGAACAGTAATTGTTACAGAGTTTCTGTTTGGCTCTTACAGATGCCAATATAGTGACCAAGTGTTATGACAGTGTTAACAGTAAAGCAGATGTGTACACATTTTGTGAAAAAAAGAAAAGATTGGCACAGTAATATATAAGTGCCCTTCTGGGCGTTTTGATTTGCTTGTGTCTCAGGTCCCCTCCCAGAGGAGGCAAGTTCCTAACATAACTGCACATATTGTACAGAAAGTAGAGTCAAGTCAGGAAAGCAACATTTGCTCAGCAAATTAAGCCTGACTTGTATTTCATGAAAATGGAAGACATCCGATGATTCTCAAGAAGAAAAAGCAAACATATTTAAAAGGTTTTCCATTTTTGACACATTCTGAAGGATTTGGATTACTTGAGATACACTAAATGTGTTAAACTTTTCTTCAGCCATAAAGTCACCTCTTTTCTTTAAACTGATTGGGTTTGGACCTAGTAACAGGTTTCCTTTCTTCTTTCCTCTCCCCTTTTCTTGATTCAACATGCTACAGATAAGGGGAGATTCTCTCTCTCTCTCTCTCTCTCTCTCTCTCTCTCAGCAGTGATGCCTAAGGCAGCTCTTAAATATATGTGTAAATCTAGCCATTTATGATTCTCAAGAATCAACAGAAAAAATGCTACACCTGACCCATTCTAGCCAGGGTTTTAACTGGCTTCTGTATTCATTTATTATACACATAAACATGCACCTTCCATCTGGAGAAGAAATACATCTCGTTGGTGCAATGTCTTTTGGTGTAGTAATAACAGAGAATAGAAGTCATAGGACCACACCTTTAACAAGTCTGCTGTCAGTATTTCTCAAATCTTTCAAGACAATGGAACACAAAACAGCAATTTAATAGAAACTGTCCTTGAACATTTTCTTAAACAAAAATGTCAGATCTTCCTCCCTCCTCCCCCCAATAAAACAGCATATGCAGCAAAACTTTATTGAACTCATTGAACCTCTTGGGCTGCTGGCCTAAAGTTATTGTTCAGGTTTATTGTATTATCAGTACTGAAAAATGGATATGTATTGGCAAATATTTTCCTAATGGTTGTGAGTATATCTATGAAATGCTCTTTGGGGACATGAGAGTTCTGAAGGATAGGGTTTGAGAATATACAAGGTAAGGGTGTGCCCACAAATTTAAAGCATCCCCTGTGGTCTGGTTACCACACAGCCAAAGAGAAGGATTCCAAAACCCAGGAACACTTGGGGGGACTGGGCGCCGAGCCTTGGCAGTTCCTCTGTCTACAGCAGTGCATGAAGTCATGTCTGCTCCCCATACCATGTGTGGAAGCTTGCCCACATACTAGCAACCTGCCTGTGATTGAAAGGAGAGCGTGGGCTTGGAGAATGGTAATGTCGAGCTCAGAGTAGAATTCATCTGTGGCCACAATCTTAGATGTGGGAGAATTGACCACCAACAAGTTCTAAGGGAGTCAGTCCCTGCTCACAAAGGAGCAAGTCTAGGTCCTTTCAGCACACAGCAACAGTTAGTTTGGGTGCTCTCGGTCCTCATTTTGCTCCACTGTTATTCTCACTATTTAAAATAGTTACTTGTTCCTTAAGGGCGTCGTTCAGAAACTTGGGTTGTTTTAACCTACCAGAGACCAAACTGTAGGGTTAGCATAGAATCAAATCTCCAGTGAGAATTATTCCATATCTCTCTGCCTGTAAAAGTCCTAGCCACTGGAAATAGCTTGAAAGGCTAGACAGCAAAAATGTAAATAGCCTGAAACCACCAAAGAGGGGAGAGAAGCAAATGAGAAAGCAGGTTAATTACAGGGGTTTTTAAAAATAAAAACAAAACTTCCAGGGGACTGAATTATGGTCGTTTGTTACAGTTCTGGGTGATGATAATGGGTGATTTTCAGTGATGCTGATATTCAGGGATGCTTGCTCATTATTAAAAGAGATTTTTGCATTATGCTCAGTGCATTAAAGGAGCATCAGGGTAGCATACAGAAGCCCTGGAGCCTAGCCAGGCCTGATTACCCAGGAAATTTTTGCCCAGCCATTCCTTTCTATCAGCCTCAGTTTTCTCCCATGGAAAACAAGGATCATAGTACTTCTCACTGAGTGCTAAGACAGTTACAAAAGGATTCACTTTGATACGGGACAGGATGAACTTTATGAACTCTTTAGGTCTCTGTATATCTAAGCTTTATTTTTAAGAAGTTATTAAATTTAACTCTGATAAAATTGAGAGTAGTTATAGATGTAGATGAAAAATCTTAGAAGGTGTTTCCAGCAAAGAGGTTTCTTTTCCAGCAATGCCACAGTTAATAATTACCAATAAAGCCCCTGAAGACTTTCAGCGTGATGATAGTCCTGCCTTGAGTCTGTTTTGTGTCTCTCTTCCCAGGAAAATAAGGCTGTGTACTCATTAACTCCTTCCTCAAAATAATCTTGTCAAATAGATGAATTGGTGGAGAAAGTAAGAAAGGAAGCTAAAGGCTCAGAGATGATACATCAGAGGAGCCAATTCTGAGGTTTCTTTGTCCCCCATTCCAGCATTTTCCTGGTAGAGGGATATGTTTGATTGTGCAATCTCTGGCTGTTGGAATATTGGTTAAGACCAAAGCAGTGTCAAGTGGCAGCTGCTGCATTTCCCCAGAAAGAGCAGCTATTATCTGCAGCTCAACTGCAACCCTCCACAGGTGCCTGCTCCTTTCTACAGAGCAGCATGGGCCAGGGGGACCATGGACCATTAGGGTTCACTGTCCACCACAAACTAGAATCTCTGTCCTTGTCCTGGGAATTTGCAATGTTAGCTGGTTCACTGAAAGATTACAAAGGAAAAAAAAGTGTCTACAAAAGCTATGAGCTTTTCAAAGTGTGGAGATTCAAAAGCGATGGTCAGTGTGAGAAGTGGAGCTTTCTGGCCCCAGAGATGAAGGGATGGGCTAATTATGTCATCACCAGACAACACACCCCTCACCATTTCTGCCCCCTTTCTAGTTGTCACTTGGAGCAGTATGTGAAAGAGAAGGGGGTGGGAAATCAAAGTTTATGTCTTGCTGCCAGCAACTCTGAAGCAACACTTCAATGTATATAAAGAACAGCACGTTTGTCATGACTTATAATAATAATCTTCATGAAGTCATCTACCTTATATTTTTCAGAGCCATGTCACATCATACAACAGCTATCATTGACTGAGCACTGTGTGCCTGTCACATAGCTGGGTGTTTTATATACTTTTTTCATTGAAGTAGAAGTTGAGAATAAACCTCAAGGCCACACAAGTTAATAAGTGACAAAGCCAAGATTCCAAGCCAAGTCTGTGGACACAAAAGATCCATTATGACATTTGAGTCTCATAAACTTTGAATATGACAGTTGTTATTGTTCCCAGCTTCTAGATAAGAAAGCTGAGGTTAAATGATTGTGCCAAGGTCACATGGGGTCGAGAAAAAATAGAATCTTAAAATGCAATCTCATCTCATCATACATGCATTATAATCAGTATATGTCTTTTTGTGATGCTCATTTCTCAAGGATATTGTGAGAAAAGATTCAATTTCTTTCCTTTTCCATACTTCCTAATAGATTTCCAGAATTTCCTCTGTGATTAAAAGCTAAAAAATTTAAAGATGAGAATACTGTCCTCCCCCCAATAAACACTGTCACACTTGTATAATAATGGTAATATAATGATGTGTGAAATCCATGTAATGTTATAAACCAATGAAACTTCAGTCATTTTATTTTTAAATTGCTGAGTGCTGAATTTGTGCTAGGCATTATTTCACATTAGAGCTAAGTCCCCCTGAAGTACTGTAACGATGATCAATTTAGAGATGAACATACTGAAACTCTGTGGTCAGTCAACTCACCCAAGTCACATCCTAGGTAAAGCGAGTCAGGAATTCGAACTCTGTGCCATCAGTTAACTCCCACACCCCCCAATCAGTTACTCTTCCACTCTATTGGAATTATTTTTTGTGTTCATCTCTCCTCAACTGGCAGCTCATTAAGTTCAGAGCCTGGTATTCCTGTCATCTGGCACAGTTTCAGGCACAGAGTGATCCCAGGTACTCTGCGGCCTGAGCCCTCCCTGCCTGCCTGGCAGGACACTTACCATGCCTCCTCCCCCATCTCAAACACACTTGCTCTTCAGATCCGGGCACCACCAGCAGCAGCACTGTCACCTGAAGCATGCAAAAAATGTGCATCTCAGTACCCACCCCAAATGCAGGGGATCAGAATCTGCCTTTTAATAAGGTCTCTGGATGATTTGTTTTGCACATTTAAAGATTAAGAAGCAGTGGGGTCACCATATGTACCCCACATTGTCAACTCCTGAGACCATCTCACAATTGCTGCCATAAACATAGACCATATTCTTTGCACCTTATGTATTTTTATGTGTCTGTGTGTTTACATTCTCCATATTCACAAACCCTTACTAAAATAATTTCAAAAATTTAGTCAAGCATATGGGTAACATTATTGTCCCTTCACTGAAGGGTATCCAAAAAACATCTGCTGCCCATGAAATTTTGGTCGAATCTTCTTTTCGAGCAACTCTCTTTTTCTTTGTGTTGCATTCAGACTATTAAGAAGTATTTGAGAATTTTATGGTCTGTTACATTTGTTTCTGAAAGGACAGTAGGGTTTTGGACACATTTTTGATTTATCATATAGACAGACACATATTGCTTTTCATTGTCATTCTTATCCATGAGCTACATTCTTGAGATAATCATTAAAATATCCCTATTCCCCTAGGGGAGTTCTAACACTCTTCTTGGATGTAGATGCTATAAATCAGAGTCTCTGTCTTGTCACCCGACCCCCTGCTTCTACTAAAAATAAAATCCAAAACCATTATTCTTATTCAAAATGCATTGACTAAGAAAGATTCAGGGAAGGCAAGTATATAAATTTATCTCCTGCAAAGATGGCCACCAACAATCTCTCCCAACAAGAGATGGACATTGTGTCCCTTCCGTACTAGAATCTGACATGGCCTTTGACCACAGAATGAGGTAGAAGTGACACTCAGCCAGTGCTGAGGCTGGCAGCCCCACTGCTCAAACTTTTCCTACCCTAAGCTGCTATGTGCAAAAGTTCAGGTTGTCACCTCAAAAAAAAAAAAAAAAAACCCACACTGGTGGATAAGCGACCATGAGGTAAGAGAGGTCTCGTGGGAGAAAACTGGGCAGTTCAGACCCCAGCCAGCACCGTAACACAGACCCCACAGTGACGCCATCTTGGACCTTTTGGTTCAGTGCAGTCACCAGCTAAATGCAACCTTAAGCACCATGTGAGAAGGGACATGTCACCCCACTGAGCCTTGCCCAAATTCCTGACCCACAGAGTGATGACTAATACAAACAGATCTAGTTTTAAGCCTCTAGATTTGGGGATGATTTGTTATGCATCCATAGATAACTGAGGCAACAACTGTGGCTCAGTGGACGGACAATGAAACACGAGTAGATTGGGGGTGGGTGGAGGGAATAAAGTCAATCAAATAAACCTGTCACTAGGAGTGTCAAAAAGATGAGTGTTATCAGTTGACCTTCATGACATGTTTGTCAGGGCCCTTGATTGAATGCAACATGCCAGCAGGCTGATGCGTTTGAACAAAAGTTCTTGGGTAGTAAATATTCTGGATGTTCGGCAGGCCAGCATAACTAATTCCTTCCTCCTCGCTTGGAAGTAGGTATGAGAGAAATGCAGAGCATCTGCTTATTTTTAAAAGGTAGGTCCCCATGTATAGTTGTTAGCCAGAGAAAATAATGAGAAGGATGATATAATTGAAGTGCTACTATATTCTTCCTGAAAATATCAGGTAAGACTTAAATTGTTTTCCCTATTTTCCATGAGAGACAAATGGATGAAGTGCAAAACCTCGAATCCCACCCATAAACTCACATTGAGACATGAAGTTTGGGGGTGTAAGTTGTGTAGGATGCTGTAATTCTGGGCAAAGGTTAGTTCACCCATCCAACTATATGCTTATCTTTAAGGTCTGCAAGACATCGTGATTGCTCCCTTCTGCATAATCTTGTGTTCTTCCTATGCATGACATGGGGAGGGGCAAGACATTGCAAGGGACCAGGTCAGGTTAGCTGAATCCCTGCCATGTAGAAATTTACAATCTTATGGTTTGGTTGACAGCAATTCCCTATCATTTAGAACAGTGCCTGACAAACTAACATTTGATAAATAGTATTGAATGAGTAACTACATGAATAAATAAATGTGTGTCTGGACATAAACATCATTTTTCTGTTCACATAAGCAGGTCACAGGAAGCAACCATAGACTGAACCTCTGTGATCCCCTAATGCAATGGGTCAGATTCCATCCCAGATCTCTAGTGAGGAAAGTATTTCATATTTTCACAACATGCAGTTTGAAAACTCTCATGTAGTCTAAACTCCCCTGTATACAGATCTAGAGAAGGAATAGGATGGACTCAAAAGTCACAGAATTAATAACTGGAAGTAGAACTGGGGTTAGCAACTATTAGATTCGCTCAAAATCAAGGGGTTTTTCAGGTTATCGGACTTTCAACGCTATTACAGGGGGGAAGCTCTGGGCAAACTGGGATAAGTTGATCATCTTAATTAAAACCCTAGTTTAGGGGCCTCCCTGGTGGCACAACGGGTTAAGCCTCAGCATTATGACGCTGTCGGCATCCCCGGCCAGGTTGCTTCCCACATGGCGCATCAGACCTCTCCTGCCTCTCCCACTGCTCCCCTCAGCAGTGTGCTTCAGTAGATCTGCCTGTTCTACTCCCCACTCTGTCTCTGGTGAATCCTCTCACCATCCCACACCTCTGGCCGACACCCTAGCTCTTGTATGCATAAATAAATAAATCTTTAAAAAAAAACAACCCTAGTTTAATTCAAGTCTAGAACCTTTTACCTGCCACATAGCCAAACTATGAGTCTGACCATGCACCAGTTAAATGACTCGAGTGCTTTAAATGCAGTAACACTTCACATCCTCTTAGCTCTATGAGGTAGGAACTATTACTACCTTCATTTTCCAAAATAGAATACTGAAGCACAGAAAGGGGAATAAGGTGCCTCAGATCACAGTCAGAAAATTAAACTCTGAAAGCCAAGCTCTTATCCGTCACGCTTGATACTTTCTCTTTGTTACAGTGTATACCTAGTTCCTCTCCCAATTTTTAAAAAATATCACCCCTTTGTCTTCACCACAGTTTTCACTGTTTGCAATTATTTCATAGTTTGTCAGCCTATTTTGAACCCGCCTCTCTTCAATAGTAGACATGGAGCCTGAAGGCAGGAAATACTACCCTACTTCACACAGCACCTGGCATGGAAGGGGCCTCAAGACAGATGTTTGAAATGAATGTCGAGGGCATGCAAGGTTGACTGAATGACTAAATGATTGAGGTGGATTTCCAAAAGAAAGGGACTCTGACATTAACCAAATACCGACCATGTTTCCTCCACCATCCACTTAGCCTCCAGGTGGGATTTATTTGGCCTGGTACATTTATTTTCAAAATTTGAATTTGACCTACCTTTAGGAGGTAAGCATCTGCTACGTATCTTGCTTTAAACATGCCTGCTCATCCTGGAGGCATTTGAGTTTGTAACTATGATCCCAGGCTTTCTTGCATATTGATTCATTTATTTTTTATAACAAGCCTATACAGCAGGTATTTTAATATCAACACTTTAGTAAGAAAGGGCATGGAAACTATAGGTAACTTGGTCAAGGTCACAAGTTTATAAGTGGGGGGAATAGGACTCTACTAACTCTTCTCCCTGCCTCGTTCCATCAACCCTGCCCTTTTATCCATTAGGTTTCTGTAGGCATCATGGGAATGAGAGGCCCACCTGTGTGGCTTCAGTAAAAGAAATCTCCTGCTGAATTCAATGCAATCAATCCAACTATGTCCCAGCGTCTCCCAGATGGTTCTTTCCCATGATTCAAGCCACCCTCCCCCCACTCACCTCAAGGAGAATTTGGTATTCTGGAAACTAAGTGGAAGGATAATCAATCAACTGTCAAACATTTTTGGAAAGTGAAGGTCTGAAATCAGAACTGGCCAATGGATTGAGAAATGTCGATTTTATTTGTGCTCTTGCCAAAGAGCACTACTGGGGAAGTAAAGGTAATGAAAGCATGATCAGAGTGTTAAAGTGAGAACTAAAGATAAAGACTGGGAATAGTAAAAATAGCACTTTTGAAGAGTTGTGTTATAAATGAGGCCAAAGAAATGGGGTGATAACTGGAAAGAGAAATGCAGTCAAAAGAGTTTGTTCTGTTTCATTTTATCTTGAGACGGGAAAAATAAGAGTCCATGTGTAATGATGCAAAGAATCTTGTAGAAAATGGGAAGAATCAATAATCTGCTAAGGGAAGAGGAGAAATGTAGGAGCAATGTTCTTAAATAGCTAAGAGGGAATGATTCTAGTGGCTAAGCGGAGCAGTTGGTCTCAGCTGGGGCCATAGAACTTTAAACAATTGGAGGGCAATTTATACAAGACAGAAGCAGACAAGAATTTGTGAGGACTCTCTTCCGACGCCTTCTTTTCCTTAGAGAAATAGCGGCAAGATCACTGAGTGAGAGGATAAGAGTGAAGGTATTGGTTTAAAAAGCCATGAGATTATATGAAATGATCAGAGAAATACAGTAGAAATGCCAGGGAGCTTAGTTGTCCACTTGAAGCTAGAGGGCATGAATTAAAATAAATCTGTACGGTTTATGTTTCTCTTAAGTCAACCTCATGCTCAGGTGCAGGTATGGCCCATTGTTGGACATTACCAGGACTGAAAACTTTGCAGGAAAACATTGTGTAGCAATAAAGGGGAAAGGGGGCTTGAGGAAATATGTCAGGGAGTAAATTTAACAAAAGGCATGAACTTTTCACTAAGCAGCAAGGGGCAGGAAGACAGGAAGGGGAAAGGGACAATGAAAAGTTAGTGATGTCCATGGAAGAGGTTCTAGTAGGGCTGGAGATCACTGAAGTCAGACACCTAGAGAAAATGAACTGAGAAAGGCAAGATGGGGTTGTAGAAAAAGGGGCTCTACTGTGGAAGGGTCATTCTATTGGCAAAGATAGGTCAGATCTGACTCTGGAGGTAAGTAGCTGAGAAAGAGGGGAAGAAGGTGGTGACTCAGTACATAGTTGCCCAATGTTGAATGAAAGTGAAATCTCTGGAGATGAACTAATTCCATACCTAAAAGACCAGGATTGTGGGAAGATTATTTGTATGGTTATTGTAAGAATCATGGTGGAAAGACTATTGAAAGAGTGACAGTGAGCCAGGATCTTAAATTTTTAAGAATCAGTAAATAACTGCCACAAGGAAGCGAATGTGGATGGCAGAATGTAAGATCACAGATTCTGAGAATAGGGGGTTTGGGAAAGGGAGAGAGGGAATAGTCTGGAGATGGCAATAAGGGTCAAAAAAACATCTGTCCCACCTCCTGGTGCAGTAATATAAGAGGCATGGGGGTGGGGGAGAAGAGGTACAATCAGCCACTAACGTAACTGGAATTAGCATCAGCCAGTATTTGGCCAGTCAGTCATCAATACCAGGGGCAGCCACATTTTATCTGTGAGATAAATTTTCAGCTTTTGGGGGTCTACAGTCTTTGTTGCAACTATTCCGCTCTACCACAGTGACACCAAAGTAGCCATAGACATTATGTAAATGAGTGGGTGCACCAATATTCTAATGCCCCAATAAAGCAAAAACAGGCTGCAGGCCAGACTGGGTCTACAGGTAGAAGTCTTAGAAGGCATAATGATCAAAAATAAGACATTTTAACTTGAGGATGAAGGAGTAAAAAAGACTCAAATGTTCAGGATGCTAGTGGTAAGCAGAGCAGGTGTGGATGGTTGTGAAAGTTGTATGCTGTACAACCCTCGGAGGCACATAGACTTTAATGTCATGCTGTCCTAGAAGCTGTGCACAGCATAATCTGGATGGTTCCATGAAGTCTAGTGACAATATTAACAGCAAGAATTTTATTAAAATTATGTGGTTGAAAAGATTTCCCAGCTTGAGAAGATATCCCTGTTATTTCTAGAAAACTAATATGCTTTAATAGAACCTCTGTTTTGCATCATGCACAACACTTGGGGATATAGAAATATTATCTAATCCTTATAGTGACCCTGTAAAATACACATTTTCCACTTTTTACTTTGAGGTTCAGAAAGGTTAAGTGATTTGCCTAAAATACCCAGCTAGTAAATATCAAAGGCAGGTTTGCCTGACTTTCAATTCTATACCTTCTATTCCCTTTCCTTTCATATTGGTTACAAGGATTTTTAATGATGACCTAGTAAAATGTTTTAAGAAAGTTTCTTCTGGAGACCTAATTAAAAATAATTACATACCTTAAAAGACACTAAAAATACACCAGGCAAGCCAACAAGGAAGACAGTTCTTATTATATCAATGTCTTTATGGATTTGGATTCTGTTCAGAAAAGCTCAGACTCAAAAAGTAATTGCTGGCAGCATGCAAAATCCATCAACCCATAATTAACATATGACAATTATTCTAATTGCCTCAAACAACATTACTATGTTTTTAATTGTAGAGCAATTTGCCAATCACATCATTAATTGGCGATTCATATTTTAAACTTGTAAAAGACAATGGGTCCTTATTTCCGCTGAGGCAAATGAATGCATTAATTGAATTTTTAAAATATATTTTCTTCTTCTCTCTGACCATAGGACCCCCTGCAGATGGTTCTGATTGCAGTTTCTTCTGGCCAAAGTGTATTTTCTCTGGGTAACTTAATCTCACTTTAGTACTTTAATACATTTTCCTAACAATTCACTTAGACCAGGTCCTCGTTTCTCTGTAGACACCCTGAATGGGACTCCTATTGACATCAAAGAGAAAATCGTGGGTGCAGGGAAAACTAGAAATCTGGTTCCTGGTTCAAAAACTTCCATACACTATAAAAACTTGTTGGTGTCTTCCTGTGTGTTAAGGGCCAATTAATATATGTGAGTGAAACCTTTGTATGAAACTACCCTGGCAACTTGTGAACTTGCTGGAAAGTCCAGCAGCTAATGCAAAACATAGTTGAGTGGATCCAATTTCCATACAGACACCCCACACACACATCCCCCACTCCCCGCCATTTGCTCACAGGAAGAGAGTGAGAAGAGTAAGAATTGCTTCAAAAGGCACAAAAGTAATAAAGACAACCACTGACTCCTTCATCCATCTCTCAATCTCTTGCTCTCTCTCTCTCAAGGAATATTTGCATTTATAATCTAGCATGAGCCAAACACTGCACTAAGTATCAAAGGTCAAAAAAGAAATCAACCAAACATCAGCTCCCAAGCCCCCACATTTAAGGTTCACTTTCCTCTGGAATGTTCAGGAAAGATCTGGCATACCTTGAACCTACAGTGGAGGCAGTTTCTCCATGTACCAGAATCTCCCCTTAGGTGATTTACTGTCACCTGGAGCCCAGGCCTTCTACCCATCTGGGGGATACAGCAGCTTCTCTGTGGGCACACTAGTGAAGGGGAGCCTTCCTTTGACTCTTTACTAGGCTATGAGAATTAGGTGGTAGCCTGCAGGTACTGATAATAATTGGAAGATAAAACTTTTAATGATCTCAGACTCTTCCGGTTTACATGACTACTCCAGAGAGCTAGGGAAAGCACAGAAAGTTAACCCCCGGCCAGAGTTTTTAGCATGGTCTTAATTCTCGGACTTCCAGGTACTCTCTTCCCAAAACCATGTGCTTCTCCAAACACTCCTGCTTTGGTCCTGCCCTTGCAGAATGGAGCTCAAGTCTGAGGGTGTATATCCTCAGGGGCTCAACCTGGACAGGTTAAATCAGGCCTGACTGGATGTGAAGCCTAGACATCAGGGTATTATTTTTCTCTATCCAGGTGATTTTAATGTGCATTTGATGTTGAGAACCACTGCCCTAGGAGAGATTCTGGCCTTCCACCATGCCACATGGCAGTGGAGGTGCAGGCCCCAAAGATGGAATTACTCAGTCTAGACCAGAGTTTGCAAATTGGCGGCCCACCCACAGGCTGAATCCAGCCAGCAGATGTGTTTTGTTTGGCCCGCGTGGAGTTTAAAAAAAAAAAAAAAAAAGGAATTACTTGACAACATTTATTAATGGGAATATATTATATTGCATAACAATCTGGATTTCTGGCTTTAGGAAAGCAGGGATTCTGGCCATTCCCAGTCTGTATTCCTGAGGGACCACACTGGGTGGAGAGGAAGGGCAGTGAGTCCTAGAGGTGTAGCAACAGCACCCTCGTTTGCCACAGTCCTCACCATTCTCTATCATCTCATACTAGTATTGCCTCCCTTACTTAACTTCTTGGTAAGTAAATGCCCCGCGGGTCTAAAAGGGGAGGGCAAGAGTGAGAAAGTCCTGTCTACCTTTGTAATAGCTCCCCCATGAAGTGTAATACAAGGCTTCTATTTATTCACAGAGGAAGGGTGGAGAAAAACACATAGAGATTCCCACATTTACAGATATTTAAGAAAGAAAATACTTTGTATATATAAATTAACCTGCTCAGGCGTTTCATTACGTTGGGAGAATCTTTATTATAATTCTCACAGAGTGTGGTTGACTTGAGGCCTACCCATTCCCATTGTTGCTTCTACCTCCATTTCTTTGCACAACCTCAGGCTGGAGTTGCATAGGGGTAAAAAACAAAACAAAACTCAGACTCTATGCAGTAAATGATGTATCACTGCTTATCAGTGCCATAGCGCAGACCAGATGGCCTCTCACCCATCTTCCTAGGACAGTAGTTCTCAGTGTGTGGCTCACACCCCTGTGGCAGATTCTCATGCCCTACTCTGTACTTACTGAATGATCTGGGAGTGTTGTCAGGCATCTACATCTTGTGTCAAGTGAGATTTTTGTTCAACGATAATAGTAACAGCTAATCACAGCACTTACTTTTTGCTTTGTATATCTTCTCTCACTTAATTTTCACAGAAACTCTTAAGTTGGTAGTAGTAAGTCTATTTTACAAAGGAGGAAACTGCAGTCCAGAGAAGCTAAGTAACTTGCTCAAGGTCACACAGTTGCAAGTAGCAGTGCTTCCTTTCTGATCATCTGTTCTAGTTAGTAAATTGCTCTTCCGAGCAAAAGAGGGGTAAGAGGAGATTTCAAAGGTTCCCAGACAAGCAGCTCTATGAGGATGGGGTAGAAATTTTTCAGTTGCAATAATAAGCATTGGTCTTGCTTTCAGTAATTTGAAACTGTGTGTGGATGGAGAATAGAAAAAAGCTTATTACCTATAAGACATGGGAGCATATGATTAAATGGCAAGAATATCTTGCGTCCAAATGATGTGGTCCTGCTTGTCTCTCAGAAGTCATCTTTCCCTCCCTGCTGTCCCCAGGTCTTTGCATCCACACTTAGCATGCATCTTTCCCTCTGCCTGAATGTTCTCCACTTCGATCAGGAGTCTGCATACGTCCTCTGTAATGTGCTAAATAGTACATATTTTAGGTTTTGAATGCTGTAAGTTCTTTGTTGCAGCTACTCAACTCTCACTTTATTTGGTATGAAAGCAGCATGAGAATGGGTATGGCTTTGTTCCAATAAGCATTTCTGCACCCTGAAATTTGAATTTCATATTATGTTTTAGTGTCACAAGATTTTTTTCAACTTTATATATATTTTTCCACCATTTAAAAATGTAAAACCTCACTCCCAGCTAACAAGCCAGACGAACACTGTTTCTGGTGAAATTTGGTGGTAGGTTGTTGTACCTTAGATCCTCACACTGGGCACTCTTCCTTATTCTGAAAGCTCAGCTCAGCTTTCAACCCTCAGAAAGCCTTTGTACTCCTCCAGCTTCAGGTGCGCCCCTTCTTCCTCCAGTTCCTTCTGTCCCATCTGCTTGCCATTGTCTTAAGATTGTCTTATTCATATATTAACTTGTTTGCCTATTGTGGGTCTTCCTTTGCTAGAATACAAGTTCCAGGAGGGCCTGTGTTATTCCTGGGTAGTTCTTCAGAGCCTAAGAGTAAATACACCTCACAAGGTGAGTACTTAGAAAAACAACTGGGCAGACTTCTCCCATAGTAAACTCACATTTCCCTATGTCCACCTCTTTTAAGTCTTTCCTTAGGCTAAGTTCAGGTAAAATAGAGATAAATATTACTCGGCCACTGCCCACAGGAGTTTGAAGTTGTTAAAAGAAGAAGAAAAGAAAACCAACAATGACCTGAGTTCTCTTCTCCAAAATGATTTTTTTTAAAGTTTTTTATTTATTTATGCATAGAAGAACAGGGGTGTAGGCCAGAAGTGCCAGGAGTGAGAGGATTAACCAGAGAAAGAGTGGGGAGCAGCACAGGTGGATCTATTGAAATACACTGCTGGGGGGAGCAGTGGGTGAGACAGGAGAGGTCTGCTGCACCTTGTGTAGGTTAACTCCCTAGTCAGGCATCAAACTCAGGCTGCAGAGGTGATAGCACTAAGACCTAACCCCCTGGGCCACCAGAGAGGCCCCCAAATGAAAGATTCTTAAATACAAACACAATGAATGGGATGTGAATTCCATGACTACAATTAAATGATGCACACAACGCTTCAGGTTAGGCATACCTATCATTTAGAGAGCAAACACTTCATTTTGGACTCAATTAAGAGTTTCTACATTTCCTCGTGGAAAGCTTAAACAATCAAGGCTCATTCTTTTCTCTTATGTAAATAAACAAGACATTAAAGCAACCCTTAAATGCTGTGCCTCCTCTGGGCGTGAAGAAAACTGACTTCTTCCAGACTGCCACTGGGCTGGTAAAACTTTTGCGAGCCACTGGCCTGTGACTACAGGGGAATGTTCTCCTAAGGCCCACAAGGCAAGTTAAGCCTCAGGGATGAGGCAAATATTGACAATGGAGTTTTCCTCAGACTTGCTCTCACTGAGGTCCTAGGGGTGGGGCTTCTGTACCCCAAGTTGCAGAGTAGAGGTTAGATGAGAGTGAATTTTAGCATTTCAGGGTGTTGTACTGAGAAGACCTGACTGGGGGCCTCCCTTAACCGCTGCACTGTGTGGAGCTGTCGGCAGCGGAGATGCGAGTGGCGACGCGAGTTCAACGCCAGGCCAGGGAGATTCCCACATGGCGAGGCAGACCTCTCCTGCCTTGCCCGTTACTCCCCTCAGCAGTGCATTTCATTTGATCTGCCTGTTCTGCTCCCCACTGTCTCTGGAGAAGCCTCTCACCGTCCCATGCCTCTGGCCTGTACCCCAGTTTGTATGCATAAATGATCTTTAAAAAAAAAAAAAAAAGAAGAAGACCTGACTGATCCCCTCAATGGTGACAGGTCCCAGGTGGTGTTAGTCCCAAGTACACTTCACCACCCAGAATTCTCAAGCTGGAAAGAGTTTTGTTAAGAAAAATGTCAAGCTCAGTTTTACCTTGTTATACCAGTCTACCTTGTTTGACCAAGCTCCCAAAATTCATGTCCTTCCCAGAACCTCGGAATATGATCTTATTTGGAAATGGGATCATTGCAGATGCTATTAGTTAAGATGAGGTCATCGTGTAGCATAAGAACAGGAAAAGAAACACACTAGGACAATGCCACATGAGGGTGAGGACAGAGACCAGAGTGAGGCATGTACAAAACAAGGAGCACCAAGGATCCCCAGAAGCATCAAGAGTTCCCAGTAACACCAGAAGCTAACAGAAGGAAAGTACAGATTCGCTCTCCCCTAAGCCTTCATAGGGAACATGACCCTACCCACACCTTGATTGTAGACTTCCAGCCTCCACAACTGTGAAAGAATAAGTGGCTATTGTTTCAGCCATCAGCTTTGTGGCAATTTGTTATGGCAACTTTAGGAAACTAACACAAAGGGAGTCAGCCACTGTCACTTCTGTTTGGCAGAGACTCAAAGGCTGTCCGGGGACTGGGGAAGCTTCTAGGGAGCAAAGAGGAAGACTTCAGGTGTGCTCTGACAGGAGCCTATTGGCGTGGGAAGGTGGAGGAGGACTGTGTTGAAGTCAGACATTGTGTTGGTTGGCATGGTGATTGGTATGGGAGCACATTTGGCTTTCTCTTGTTAGTCGTGACCTGGGAAGAGGGGTATAGAGCAGAGTTGCTGGTAGTCGCTGCTGGGTCTGGACTGTTCTGGATTTTGATTGCAGAGATAGTGGTTTGGTTCCAGAACAAGGTGCTGCAGAGTCTGTGATTTGGCTAACTGAGTTACTGCTGCAGAGGTGGTAGACCTGGATTTTACTGACACATGTGGTCTTGCCCTGTGTGCCTGTGCATTCCTTCTCTCAACTGAAACCCTTCAGGGTCATCATCCTGTGAGACAATATCCCCAGTGCCCACCAGCGCCCCTAGAGCATCTCTACTGATGCTTATCCCCCTCTACTTATGCCACTGTGTCCTCTGAATGGGTCTTTCATTATTTTATGCCTTCTTCTTTTTCTTCCCTCTTCTCCCCTCACCTCCTTCTTTCTCATTCTCCTCCACTCCTTTTTCTTCGTGCCTTTCTTTTTTCTTTATCTCTGGAATATAAGTTGTTTAGGCACAGTATCCTTACTAAGAAACTATACAAAAATAAGCATGATAATAATAGCTAACATCTATTGTGCACTCGCTAGCAATGTCCATTGTCCAGTGAATCCTTTCAATAACCCCATGAGTTAGACATTATTAGCTTTGGTTTGCAGAGGAGGAGAAAAAAGCTCAGAGCAATTAGCCAATTCGCTAGAAAGTGGAAGAGCCAGGATTTGAACCTAGGTGTGCTCTTTTTCAAGTGTAGACTTTCTTATTCTTCACACTACCTTCTAGTAATTTTTTCTTTATAAAACTATAATTGCTTTATTATTCTGATTATTATCTTATTACTATCATTAAATGTACTTTTTATTTCTGCAAAATCTCTTCTATGTTCTTCTTACAGAGAAGGAAGCATTTTTTCATGATACAATAATGGTTACACTTAGGACGCTGCTAAATGCATTTTAGAAGGAAAATTATGTATTTAAACAAGAGGTTTTAATTTCTAAAGGCTGATACCCTGTAATCTCAGAACAGAGAGTGGATTAGAAAACAATTTAATGGCAAGCACTTTAACTATTTGGTTATTACAGATATAAATTTTGATTGACTCAGCAAAGCAAACTATTAAGCAGCATTGGAAATCGATGTGAAATGGATTTCTGTGTGACTCACTCATGTGCTGGAGTTTGACAGAAAGCAGGTGCTTCATTGGAATCCAATTAGAAAGATTGGTTCAATGCAGGCCCAAATTGATTACCCAGAATTCACACCATAAATACTATCATGTCATGCCCACAGCCTGTCCTCTAGACTTGGTCCTCTATTTTACATTGGGTACATTATTTTCAAAATCTATTAGGTGGTCTTGAAGAAAACAATCTAACACTTCTTCCCCGGTCTCTTCTCATGCTAAAGAATATAAAATCAAGATACCTTTGACAAGAAATACCTGCTAACATATATATATTAATAAACAAAAATCACTGCATGCCTGTTATAGATGAAGCGCTGTGCTTTAGGAAACTAACACAAAGGGAGTAATACTCTGGAATAATACTCTGGAAGCCATTCTTAAAGAAAAGGTCAGGCCCATATGGACATATCTAGAATATGACTTGTGTTATTTAAAAGATGTCCTCAGGGCCTCCCTGGTGGTGCAGGGATTAAAGTCTCAGTGCTATCAAGCTATCACCAACCACTGAAGCCTGAGTTCAATCTCTGGCCAGGGAGATTCCCACATGGTGCAGTAGACCTCTCCTGTCTCACCCACTGCTCCCCTCAGCCGTGTATTTCAGTAGATCCCCTGTTGTGTCCCCCACTCTGTCTCTGGTGAATCCTCACCCCCGACACCTCTGGACCATACCCCAGTTCTTGCATGCATTTATAAATAAAAATAAATCTAAAACAAATCTCCTTCCCTTGCATCTGGTGTGTGACAGTGTGGGACACCAGGGGAAGGCAGAGACGCTGCAATGAGAGCCCCAGACCTGCCTCTGCAGGGACTGCCAGCTTCCACGCTGGCCTGTTGGAGCTCTGAGCTGCCCTGCATGATGGTGCATGACCATGCATGAGGCAGCACTAGGGATGTTTCCATGGAGGTGCACTGTGGAGACCAGGCAGGAGAAATGCCCAAGTCCACTGAGCCAGGGCTCCAGAAATCGTGGAATGGAGATAAGTCACCCTGCTATGCCCTGACCAAATTTGTGACCCAGAGAATAATGAAGTATAATGATTATACATTATAGCTTTCAGCCACTGAGTTTTGGCAGAGTTTCTCAGGTGGCAATAGGTAATTAGAACATGCTTAGTGCCAATGAAAAGAGATAAATGAGTCACAAGAAATCAAAAGAAAAGTTTATTTCTAGCCTTGGGGATGATGGGAGAAAATAGAGAAGGGTTCAAAGAAGTGGTGACATTAGCATTGAATTTAGAAACCTTGAGGATTGAGAAATTCAGAGATGAAGGGATAAGGACAGTCCAGGCAGAGTAAACAATGCAGGCAAAGGTGCAGAGGTGAGAAAGGGTCTGATGTGTGTGTGTTGGGGGGCAGGGGAGGGAAAGGGGAATTGAACAGTCCATTTTGGAAGAGGAAATTAAGTTGCAAGAGAGTATTATGATGTTATGTACAAAAGAAAAGCTGGAACCAATTCTCCAAAAGCCTTGACTGTCAGGGTAAGAAGAGTGAGGAAATAATCCTCCCGAGGAACTGCAGGAAGGCATGCAGCCTGCTAACCCCATGATTTTAGACCAGGCAGATTTGTGTTCGGTTTCTGAACTCCAGGACTGTCATAATTAAATTGTTTTGTTTAAGCTGCTAATATTGTGGCAATTGGCTATGGACGCATAGGAAATGGGCACAGATCTCAATTAGCAGTGGTATTTACTGAGCCTGTGGCTCAGGGCATTTGGATCAAGTTCACAGGCCTCTTACAAGCCTCATGTCCTTTTGGGCTCCAGTTCTATTTTCATGCTCCATGGAAACACTGACTTTTTGTTCTGGTATGGGCTCTGCCTAGGTGGGTGACCTTGGTAAGTTACCTACCTTCTCTGTGCTTGAGTTTTCTCACCTGTTAAATGAGGGGGTTGAACAAGAACCCCCTCAAGTGGCATAAACCTTTTTTTCCATCATGCTAGATAGAGGATATTCCCATCCATCTTAATTTAGGCTTGAGGAAATGTTCAGTGCTCTGGAGTTTAAATTCTTTTCTCACCCCATCAAGAAAGCACCTCAGAATACAAGTGATTTGACAGGGATGACCCTCTATTATTCCAGTTTATTGAGCTTAGATGCAGGACTTTCTGTACAGCCATACCAATATTTTATAGAAGAGGCACAGAATTTCATGAATATAACATATGACAAGAAATACGGCACATGTGTAAACATGGTAAATATCAGCAGTGAATTACTACCCTTAGTCTCACAATACTACTTGTGGGAAAGCTGGACTAGATGTGAGTAATAGTCTTTTTAGAACAGAAATTGAAGAATTTTAGGAACTGAAAATCTTACCTGAATTAGTAGAGAATGATCCACTTAAAACTAAAAAGGTGGGAAGAGGTAAAGAGGAACCTTTAAAAAAATTCAGCCTCTCTCCTGGCCTCCTCTCCCTGACTAAGCAAGTTGAACAAATCCCTAATATAGTACAGGTTTCTCCCTGTGGGGTATTTCTATTTGGTATGAGTTGGTAGGTTCTACTTGGGGCCTGGACACTCTGTGGCCATTAATTTATATGGAATAGTGTTTGAGCATTCCAGATTCTCCCCCACTCCAAAATAACCTACCAAATAGGAACAATTCTGCTTTCGGATAGCTGGGGAAAGCTGTAAATATGTTATTATACCTGTAATTATTTTGTTAAGAAATTGCACAGAAAACTCTACCCTAACCTTGTAGAGGGAGCAGGGGCCAAGGACCTTCTAGTGTTCTTAATGAACTGCCTATTGAATAGGGAAGAGAAAAAGCAAAACAAAACCAAGTAACTAGGAAATGGATCAATATAGACAACAGCCCTGTCTGAGTTGCAGTTTACTTAATGAGCCAGGAGCTGTATCATGCTGAATAGCAGTGCCAGGAATCGTTCTAAATCTGAACATTTCAATATTTTCAAGGCAGTTCAATTTGAGTTAGGCATCCTGACACAAAGCACATGACTTTCTAGAAAAAAAGGGAGCTGGTGTTGGGACTGTGGGAAGCCACGATGTATGGCTTTGGTGTGGCTGTGGTGGTGGCTCTGGGGTCAGGCTCCCCAGTTTATAAATCCCAGTTCTACAGTGACTATGAGTCTGACACTGGGCACTTGATTTCTCCTATCTCAATGTCAGCAGCCTTGTGTTCAACTTGCTGATAGTGCCTTCTTCACGTTTTAAGGGTTTAGGTTGACACCTGATTCAGAGGAAGGACTTGGTGTCAGCATTCAGTACTGTTGACAAAGACACAGATACTACTAGGAAAACCTGCCAAGTGGACTAGATTGTTTCTTGAGCTGCATTATATTCATGAAATTCCTTTCATGGTCTTTAAAATTCCAGTGCATTTCAAATCTTACATCTATGCTCTTACAAACCTTTTTGGAATTTTCTTGACTTTCATGTCATTTCCTTCTTTTAATTCTGACCTTTGGACTGTTTGAATTGAACCAGTTTTTGTGAGGACAGGATTACACTGGTTGTTCAGCACCCAGTTCTCAGCACAGAAGGTCTACGGATCTTGGAGATATCCAGGTTAGAAGACCTTTTATCCCACTTAATAATCACCCAGTGTAGATTACGAACAACAGCAGAAAAATATACTGGAGGAAGCATTTTTGTTCTCATACAAATGAAATGATAGCTCTAAACAGATACTTGGCCACAAAATAATTAGAATAACAGTAAGTACCTGGTGGAAGGGACTCAGGGTAGACAGTCACCTTGCTTCCTGTTAGCACCAGTTAGATTTGAATCAAGTAAAGGAGAAGTTGCATTGGGATGGGGAGTTGGTTCTGAATCTTTCTTTGCCATAAATAGTTACATTACCTTAGAAAGTTCATTTGCCCTTTCTGAACTTCATTTTTCTCCTCGGTAAAATGAAGTTATTTAACCAGTGCTTTCCCTTCTAGCACTTGCAAAGAACTGGTGGTGTGTGACATGGGTTAGGTAATTTTGTTATGTAATGTTTACTTGAAAAATATACTATGCATATCAAACCCATGATTCCTTGGATATTATTGCTTAAAACAAGGTTCGAAACATTCAAGTTTAGAAAGAAGCAGCACAAACAGATAAGAGTAGACACTGGTGTAATTCCTTAAGGTGCATGCCCCAGTTTATGACTTTGACTGATGTGTATTAATTATGTTATTTTCTACATTTTATGATATTTTTGACATCTTGGGATTTTGTGGATCCAGGCAGAAAGTGCCCTTCCCAAGGTTAACTAATTTCTGGAAATGGAAAACAACTTGCCTGAGAGCACACCTTTGATAGCCAAACCAATCGATTCTGAGTCCAAGCCCTTCATTTGCTTCCTTTAATCCATCTCTTGCAACCTGGCACACTATCCCCTTGCCCTAAATCATCCCAGAGCTAGGTACTCCAGAACTAGGAACCATCCCTACATGCCAGAGCCCAGTGCAATTATTCAACCAATCTAATTCTAAGCCTGCTAAACCTGCCTACCCTAACTGCCCATTTCTTTCTGAGAAAAATCACATTAAAGTTCCTGGCTCCTGCTTTCCCCTCACTTTCTGCCCAACTTCCCCCTCCCACAAAAAGCGCTGCCAGGAGCAGCATAGCCTGGGGCCTCTCTTTTTGGAAACTATAACAAACTATCATTTCAAATGCAATTTTCTACTGATTTAGACTCACTGTACCTGAATAAAGACAAAAGTCCAGGTCCATTTAAAGGCATGGTGAAAGAGCTAGTCTTACTAGTTTTGAAGACCTTTTATTTCATCACCCTACAGGCTGGGTTTTTCTCCACCTTAAAAATTATCCTGGTACAAAAAGTCAATTAGTTGCCAGGGCTGGTGGGTGGGGGGAGGATTGGAGGGGAAGGAAAGGGGAGTGACTGCTAATGGATACTGGGATTCTTTTTGGAGTGATGAATGTTGAATTTGATAGTGGTGAAGGTTGCACAACTTTGTAAATAAACTAAAAAACCGCTGAACTATACATACTAAAAGGATTACTTTTATGAACCATGAGTTATATCTCAATTTAAAAAACTGACCGCTTTCCTCTCCTGTGTAACTCATATTTGTTCTGCAGGATTCAGCTTAGATGTCTAAAGCCCTTGCACGCATTGCCTATAGCTACCATAGTTTACCCTGCTGCATTTAAAATACTGCTTTATACGGGGAGCGGGATAAGACAAACCTCTTTGGGAGACTCTGCTGCCTGTGGAACCTGCCCCATTTCATCTCTCCTTGATCTGACAAGTTCCTGGGCTAGTCCTGGTTTGACTTCAGCAAAACAGAATTCCACATTATGAATTTCTGGTGTGAATTTTCCCAGTTTTCCGTGGGGCTTCTAAATTTAAGAATGAAAGAAGGGACTCTTTGTTTTGTAACTGAACTCTGCTTTTCAAGGATCTGGGAACAGATGAGTTTAACAGTCAAATGTGTTTCTGAGCCTTGTCTTTTCTGTTAGTTTATGGCGAGGTAGGTGACTTTTCTTCAAGAAGAGCCAAGGACCTTGGGAGAATCCCAATCCACAAATACCCATCTGAAGGGCTATACTTCATGTTAAGGCAGTTTAAGCATTGTTGACTCTTTAAAAGATTAACTGAGAGCTCTGATAACTGGTTTCATCAGTCTCTTAATTGGTTCCTGGGGAGGGCAAAAACCAACCCTACTACTTCTATCTATCTGTCCATATCTTGTCTAAGCTAATTGTTTGTTATCTTTTCCTTTGAAAGGGTACTGGCAAACCCCCTCCTAGGTGGCAGAGCCCCTGATTAACTGTAATGGAGCCTCTAAGATAAGACAGGACTTCTAGCCTCCTTTGCACAAGTGAAGAAAGTCACAGCCCAACCATAATCCTCTGAAGAGCACCTGTTCAATGAAGGAAGGATTGTTTGGTTGTCAAATGGTGGGTGGATTTGAAGAAGGTGAAGGCATAAGCCAGGTTGTTCACTTCCCTTGTCCCCAACTGCCCCCTCTCCTCCCAGGCTAGGGAGATTCCAGGGTTTCTCAAACTGTAAGTGGCACAAATCTCTTGGGCACCTTGTAAAAATACAGATGCAGATCAATAGATGTGGTGGAGCCTAAGATTTTTTCTGGTCCTAGTTAAATATTAATGATAGCAATAATAATTACAATAGCAACGAGGACAGACATTTATGGAGGACTTAGTAAGTGCAGGGCAAGCCTGGCCTAACCTTGTTAGCATCTTAAACAAGGAACACCTGTGGTTTAGAGCTACTAAAGAACTCGCCCAAGGTACCATTGCTAGTAAGTGGCAGAGCAGTAACTCAAACATTATCTGACAGTACAGGTAGATTCTTAAATATGACTGTCTTTCATTTTCCATTGTCTTATTTTAGGTTCAGTTGGACTGAGCATGTGACGTTTGACCTTTGCTTTTAAGAGGAAGCATTTTCCATGTGCCTATGACACTGTTTTCCAAGAAATCAAATGGAAGGAACTGGCAGATGGTGAGAAATATACCGGCAAACACTAAACTGATAATGCCTATAGGCTTAGCTTGCACCAATGGCAAAATGTTTTTCCAAATGCATTACTTTTTACCAGTAAAGCAGACATTAGTTTAGGAAAGTGTTTTCTCCATAAGATGAGTTTTATTCAAAATTAATGAGAAGGTATGAAAAACATATCTCTTAAATATTTTAAAGTCAACATTATGTTGTCCTTTTTGAACAAAAAAAAAAATGCCTAGTTAGGCTATTGACAGGCACTATTAAGAAAACGAACAAATGAGCAATGAATTGAAAGGAAATATTTGCAAAGCATCTATCTGATAAAGAACTTGTATATCCTTATAACTCATTAAATAATGATCCAAAGATTTGAATAGATATTTTATCAGAGGTTGTATACTGATAGCAAATAAGAATAAAGGATGTTGATATCATTAAACATTAGGGAAATGCAAATGAAAACCACAAGATACAACTTCACACTTCCTAGAGTGGCTGTAATAAAAGATAGACAATAACAAGTGTTGACAAGGATGTGTGGAAACTCCTGTGCATGGCTGGTTGGAATGTAAAGTAGCTCAATTGCTATGGAAAACAGTTTTAGTAAATGCAAAGGGTTTTGTTTCCTTGCTCTAATTTGCTTATATATATTGGAAAGCCATTTTTTTTTTTTGTGGTACAGTTCACATGCTATTTCTTTTGATGTAAAAAAGTTTTTATATCAAAAATATTTAAGATCAGGCCTCCCCAGTGGCACAGCGGTTAGGCGCTGTGCTGTGGAGCTGCCGGCAGCGGCAACGCGAGTTCGAAGCTGGCTGAGGAGATTCCCACATGGAGCGGCAGACCTCTCCTGCATCGCCCGCTGCTCCCCTCAGCAGTGTGTTTCGGTCGATCTGCCCGTTCTGCTCCCCACTCTGTCTCTGGTGAACCCTTTCACTGCCCTATGCCTCTGGTCTGTACCCCAGCTTGTATGTATAAATAAATAAATCTTAAAAAAATTATATTTAAGATCTTTTAACAAGTGAAATAGCTAAATTTAGATTTTGTTGTTGTTCCAATGTCTGTTTACCTTATCACAAGCAATTGTTCTTACCCCCAAAATATGTATAAATATGTTAAAATTCAGGACTTGTATCCCTATAACTCATTAAATAATCATGCAAAGATTTGAATAGACATTTTACCAAAGTTTGTATACTGATAACCAATAAGAATAAAGGAGGTTGATATCATTAAGCATCAGGGAAATGCAAGTTAAAACCATGAGATGCTTATTTTTTTCTTAAAAAATTTGACTTAAAATTTGTTTTAAGTCAAATATTTTAATATTTGTTCATTAAATTTGGATTTTCAACAAATGGGCAAAAGACCTAAACAGATACTTCTCCAAAGAAAATATACAGGTAGCCACAGTACATGAAAAAAAAAATGCTCAGCATTATTTACTATACAGGGAATTCAAGTTAAAACCACAGTGACATGTCACCTTATACCTGTCAGAATGGCCTATATCAAAAAGACTGGAAACAGTAAGTGCTGGGGAGAGTTTCCCACAAATGTGAAATATAAACAATCAAAGAAAACAAACTGGCAAAATACAACAAAAATAACTTTTAGACTCTGAAAACTACAGTGGTACCCCAGAGAAGGGTGGTGGGGGGAGGATGGAGGGTTCGGGGAGTGAGGTGATAGTGCACTGGCACTGGAGTTTTGCTGGGGGCGGTCAAGTGAAGCTAATCAAATTAATAAAATTTTGAAAAAGAAATACATTTGGATTTTGCCTTTTAAACTTAACAGATTCTTCACACTTTCTTCACAGTAAACACACTTAATACTTTCTTCTCAATTAACTGACAAAGGTTAAAAGAGCAAAACAAAACACATACCAAAAAGGAATTAAAGAAAAAAAGATTAGAAATAAAAGGATGAGTAACATTTTCCTGGTCAGTGTAATCATAAAGAACACAGAGGCAGCAAACTTAATTTCTGATCATTTAAAATCTGAGAAAAGAAAGCATTAAGGGGACAAAAGGGGAATTTTATACTGATAAAGTCATAATCCAAAGGAAAGGTAGAAATGTCAATAGTCTAAATGCATCATTTATCAGAACCAGAAAAAATGAAAGTTGGACGGGAGGCAATTGTGGGAGATTTCAAAAGTCTTCACGTGCTTTACAAATCTGACAGTTACAATATATTAGCAGAGAGAGAGAGAGAATTTTTGAACAATAAAGTAAATAAATTATATATATATATATAATTGGTAAATATATTTGTATATATAAACTATATCCTCCCCTTAGGCATCCTTTGATGTTTGTAAAAGTTGTCTACAGGTTAGCACATCAAGAAAATAGCTTCCACATTTGAAAATATGCAGGCAAATGTCCTGAGAACAGTGCAAAAAAGTTAGAAATGAATATTAGACATGTAAGATAGAAATCTTAGAGAGAGCAAGAATATTTATTCCCAAATAGTAAGGTAAAAGAGAAATTAAAAAAGTGTATTACTGACAATTTGTTGATTAATGAAAATATTTTCAGAAAACCACCAAACCCAAGCTCTGAACAAAATTGCTGGTGTGAATGTGTTCCTTATTAAGTAAAAAAGAACAAAAATAAATGAAATGAGGCCACAACAAAAACTTACCAAATAGACAAAACATATACATTGAAAATAGAAGGGAAGTAATAAATAGTAGAGCAAAAATTAGTGGCTCTGGGAAAAAATAAACTTACAAGTGATAAATAATATATGAACTAAAATAAAAAGGCAAAATAGACACCATTGAGGAGATTTTTCACCAGAAAAAGTCCCACAATAAACAAAATATCAAATGTAAAAGATCTAGAGAAAAGCAGACACCTTTTTCCATATTAATAATATGTCTGAGGATTTCAAAGAAATGATGATGGAAGAATATAAAACTATCAAAAACCTATGGAAGAAAATGACCCTATCAAAAATTATCTTTAAACAAGTCAAGTTTTCAAACCTTCACAAAATAGGTAACTCCTAATAAGTCAGACAATATGGCTGCCATTAAAAAAAATAATATGGGACCTCCTTGGTGGTACAACTGGCTAAGTCTCAGCACTATGGAGCTATCCAAAGCTACTGCAGCATGAGTTTGATCCCCAGCCAGGGAGCTTCCCACAGGCTGCAGAGACCTCTCTGTCTCACCCGCTGCTCCAGTCAGCAGTGTACTTCAGTAGATCTGCCTATTCTGCTCCCCACTCTGTCTCTGGTAAATCCTATCACCCCTCCACACCTCTGGCCTACACCCCAGTTTTTGTATGCATAGATAAATATTTTTTAAAAAATAATATGGACTTGGCATAAACTTGATAAATTTTCTTACAGTTCTCAGAGGCTATAAGCCCATGATGAAGGTGTCAGCAGATTGTTTTTTTCTGGAGGCCTCGCTCCTTGGCTTGCAGATGGCTG